>JAURVB010004774.1:0-39801 GCA_033002965.1 Piper betle
GTTCTTCCCGCGACACAGTGACCAGCGACGGTAGGATAAAGGTGGGAGGCATCAGCGAGGGGGTCCAGTGAGGAGGCAGTCGCGGAGCACAGCGCCGACAGTAGCTGCGACGACGATGAAGTAGAGGAGCTATTTCGCTTCCTCTATTTCTCCCGGGACGCCGCGCAGCACGGCCAGGGTCGGGGGCGGCTTGGGAGTCCGGTGAAGAGGCGGTGGGCGGCGAGTCCACCGTTGCCATTGCCTCGATCAAAGCTGGAACTTTTTCGACGCCGCCGACCATAGGTCTGTTTCCAACTTCCTCTGTTTTCTCTGTTTCTCCTGGGATGCTGCGCAGCACGGCTCGCGGGAGGCGTCGACTTGGGATTTCGGTGTGGAGGCCGTCACAGCACGGCCAAGAGGTAGTCCAGTTTATGGTGGCGGCGAGGTCACGAGTGGTCGGGGTGGCACGGCTAAAACAGAGGAGGGGTGCGATCGTTTGTAGTGGAGAAGGTTGGGGGCGGTGGAAATTTCATAAACAAAATTTGACTCGCTCCCGACTCGAGTCAATATTATAAATAAATTTAAAATATATATATATATATAATAATAATAATTTTGTAATAAAACTTGACTCACTAGTTGGCAACAGGCTGCCAGCTGTGAGGTCGGCAGCGGTCTGGTGGTGCCGCAAAATATGGGTGGGAAAACAGAGTCGCCGGCAAAACAGGGGATAGGAAATCAGCAGGGGTAGTTTCGTAATAAAAGCAAGAATCGGTCATGACTCGTGATCAATGACTGAGTTAATATTATAAAATGGATCTCAAAATATATAAAAATACAATAAAATAACAATAAAATAAAATAATCTAGTTCTAATGGATTATTTTATTTTATGGTATCTTACTCTATTTTTTTAATATTTTTTAAGATGTATTTCGTAATATTGACTAGAATAAGGAAGGATATGTACAGGGGTAGTTTCGTACTAAATACTTGACTCGCTCCTGACTTGATTCAATATTACGAAATAGATCCTGGAAAATATAAAGAAAATATAGTCATATACGATAAGATAAAATAATTGAGTTCTAATCGATTATTTTATTTTATGGTATTTTACTCAATTTTTTCATATTTTTTGACATGTATTTCATAATATTGACTCGAGTCGAGATGGAAATAAAAACTTGACTCGCTCCTTGACTCAAATTTAAATATATTTTTAATTTTATTTTGTAATATTAACTCGAGTCAGGTGTGAATCAAGTTTTTATTACAAAAATAATTTTATATATTTTTTGAAAATTTACTTAATATTATTAACTTGAGAAAACAAGGTTGGTGAAGAAAAATGAAATTATGGCAATTTTGTAATAAAAACATGACTCAGCTCATGATTTGAATCAATATTATAAAATACATCCCAAAAATACAGTAAAATATCATAAAATAAATTATTCGAGTTCTAATGGTTTATTTTATTTTATAGTATTTTACTTTATTTTTGTCAAATTTTTTAATATGTATTTTATAATATTGACTCGAGTCGAGAGCGAGTCAAGTTTTTATTACGAAATTACTTTATTTTTTAATTTATTTTATAATATTGACTCGAGTTGAGAGCGAGTCAAGTTTTTATTATGAAATTATTTTATTTTATTTTTAAAATTTATTTCTTAATATTGACACGATTCGAGAGCGAGTCAAATTTTTATTACGAAATTATTTTATTTTATTTTTTAAAATTTATTTTGTAATATTAACTCAAGTGGAGAGCGAGTCGGGGAAAATGACTCGATTGCAATTTCGTAATAAAAACTTTACTCGCTCCCGATTCAAGTCAATATTACGAAATAAATCCCAAAAAATATAAAAAATACAGTAAAATAATATAACATAAAATAATCTAGTTCTAATGGATTATTTTATTTTATGGTATTTTACTCTATTTTTTCATATTTTTTGAGATTTATTTCATAATATTGACACGAGTCAGGCTCGAGTTAAGTTTTTATTTTAAAACTACCGCTCTCAAAAAATATGAAAAAATAGGGTAAAATACCATAAAATAAAATAATTCATTAGAATTTGATTATTTTATTTTTTTGAATTTTTAAATATTTTTGGGATTTATTTCGTAATATTGAGTCGAATCGGGAGCGATCAAATTTTTATTACCAAACTACCCCTGCGCATTTCCTCCTCCCTCCCTTGTTTCATCGGCAAATCCATTTTTCCATCTCTGTACCCCGGCAACCTCAACACCGGCCGCCCCCTACCAAGCAGCGACGCCACCAGCCAATGCCGTCGCCACCTTCCCACCACCACCTTTCGTTCCCCCTCTCCTTTCCTTCCCGACCACCCACTGCCGCCCACCTACGGCGCGTTCTCGTTGGCCAGCAACCACAGCGTCGACCTCCAGTGACCACCTTTTCGACTCTTCCCCGGGTGACCCAAGGTGGTGCGCCAAAACCAGAGGGGTCGATTCCGCACAGCAAAATAGGGGGGCAAGGGAGCTGGTCGGGCCGCGGCAATGCGGGGGGGGGGGGACGAGTAGTGCAGCGTGCGGCCAGGGGGGCGCAAGGGGGAGGGGTGGACAAGGGCCGACCGGATGCGGCGTGAGACAGGGGCGGCCAAAATAACAGCAAGAGAAGGGAGGGTGGGAGGGGGTGTGTGGATGGGGAAACTAGCTGTTGGATATAATCCAACGGCTGGATTGCTGCAACACAGCTAGCCACTTCCCCCTCGTGTATATATATATATATATATATATATATAGCCGATTTCCTGCGCCAGAGGCAGGAAATCGGCTCTCTGCGCCACAATGATCTGGGCCGTCCGATTACAAGGACGGCCCAGATTTATTAGTTTTTTTTAAAAAAAATTTTAATTTGATCTGGACCGTCCGATTAGAAGGACGGTCCAGATCATATGGAGGGGCGGAGGCGGAGCGCCGCCGCCGTGGCGGGGAGGGTGGCCGACCCTTTGCCCCGGTGCCCGCCACGGCCCCCGCCCTGGCGCCCACCCCGGCCCCTGCCCCGGCGCCCGCCACGGCCAGATCTGGCCGCCGCCAGATGCGGGCGGGCAGCCGCGGCCAGATCTGGCCGCCGACCTGGCCGTCGCCCGACCAGATCTGGCTGGGGGACGGCCAGGTCTGGCCTGTCGCGGCCGGATCTGGCCGGCGGCGGCCAGATCTGGCCGCGGCTGCCCGCCCGCATCTGGCGGCGGCCAGATCTGGGCGCGGCGCTCCGCCTCCGCCCCCCCATGCCGCCCTCGCCCCGCCTCGCCCACCCCCCGGCCGGCCGCGACAGGGTCGATGGGGAGCGGGGCGGACGGGCGTCCGCGGCTGGGCGGCGTCCGCGGCGGGGGAGCGAGGAGGAGGGAGGGGGAGCCTCGCGAAGGGGTGGCGGCCGGGAGGGGCGACGACGCGGCGAAGCGGTGGTGCTACAGGCGGCGACGGGGGCGACGCGGCGGTGGGGCGGGGGTATTTTTGGAAATTTTTTTAATAAGAGATCTGGGCCGTCCTTATAATCGGACGGCCCAGAGAAGAGCTTGGGGCAGGAAATTTTTTCTGCCCCTTGCTCTTCTTCACTTTACCTATATATATATATATATATATAAAAGAGTGCTATGGTGCGCTGCAAGTTTTTGCAGCGCACCATACGCTGCTAAATGAGAGCCGTTGGATCGAAATCCAGTGGCTCTCATTCATCCTCTTATTTTTTCATATTTGCAGACCCGATTACCTACCCGACCCGCCTGACCTGCCTGAACCGGATCTCCCGCCCGCGACTGCGCCACCGCCTGCCGCCTACTACCGCGGCCTTGCCCCTGCGTGCGGCCTGCCCTCCACCCCCCTTCCCCTGCCTGGCCATCGCCCGCCACCGTGGTCCCTGCCCCCAATCGGCAAACCCCCCCCCTCTCCGCCATTGCCCGATCTGCGCCCCTTCCGCCCCCGCCCATCCCTGGCTGGCGCCCCTTGCCACCCCCCCTCCGCCACCGCCCCGGGCCGGGCGCGCCAGCCAGGGACGAGCGAGGGGCGGAGGGGCACGGATCGGGCAGTGGGGAGAGGGGGGTTGCCGGCTGGGGGTGGGGACTACGGCAGCGGGTGGTGGCCGAGCGAGGGGTGGAGGGCGGGGCCGCCAGTAGGGGGTGAGGCCGCGATGGCAGGCGGCAGGCGATGGCGCGGTCGCGGGTGGGAGGTCTGGTTCAGGTGGGTCAGGCTGAAAAAATAAGAGGACAAATGAGAGCCGCTGGATTTTGATCCAACGGCTCTCATTCATCGGCGTACGGTGCGCAACGTAATATTTCTATATATAT
This sequence comes from Piper betle, assembly GCA_033002965.1. NCBI lineage: Eukaryota > Viridiplantae > Streptophyta > Magnoliopsida > Piperales > Piperaceae > Piper > Piper betle. The sequence continues at coordinate 4,300 of JAURVB010004774.1, forward strand.
ATATTCTTCGAGTTTTATAATTCCCGGAAGAAATAAAACAGGCACATACTTGACCATATCCTGTCGACCGTTTAAACCCTGCAACGAGCCCAACCGCCATAACCTTAAACCCTCCACCGAGCAGCCGCCGGGGACTGTTACCGACGCTCCCCCAAGCCCTCCACCCATGGGGGCTTACCTCCTTCGTCTCCCTACCTTCCCTCTCTTGAGGACGACCGGCCGCTCGTCTCCTTCCCATAGTAAGGAGCCACCTGTCCCATAGTCTGGTGCAGGGCGTGGCGCTCTCCCAGTAGCAGGAGCTCGGTGAGAGGTGGGGAGAAGGTTCGAGAGCGGAGGAAGTATTCGAGAGGTGAGCAGTGTGGGAGGCGGCCTGGGGAGGTACTTTTTCGAAGTGCTAGCAGAAATGGGGCTGCTTCTGCAAGGAAGGATTCGCTGCTGTTTCGTAGAAGGTCGGAAGAGGGAGATTTTGGTTCTGAGAAGGAGAGGAGTCTGAGGAGGGAAGCTGTTGGTGTCTTGGATTATGATGAGGTGAATGTGGATACGTTTTCTGATGTTGAGGATAGCGAAGACGAGGAGATGGTTGAGGATTTGGATTCATCTGGAGTACAAGATGTGTTCAAGAATTTAGTTGCGGATCAGAATAAGTTGTTGTCAAATGGTTATAGTGGGGATTATGATTCTTATCTGGCCGACGTTAGGTGTGATTTTTTATCAAAAATACTTCTTTCTAAGTTCATTATGTTCTGTGCATACAGTTTAATTTGATACGAATGGAGTTACTATTGCAGTATGTTAATTTGATTAACATGGTTTCAATAGAACAAAAAGTCCGCAAAGGGTTATTTTTTCGCCTATTGTGTGAGATATTTGAAGTTTGGCATATTTCTTGCGTGAAAAGAATTATTACTATCTAAATTGCAGTGTCATTGCGTGTTTTTTTTGGTTATAATCTTCTTAGATAAAACTTGGTGCTCAAGGGTACAAGTGTTGCGTTGGAGAAGTTTCTGATTTCTAAGTTAGAGCTATCTGATGGTGTTCAGTTCTTATGTTAAGGTTTGATGAATATAAATTTCTCTTGCTCTGTTTAGATTTGATGAGTACCCCATCTCTGCCTTGTCATTGAAAGCTGTCAAAGCTGCTGGCTATGAGAAAATCTCAATAGTGAAGAAGGAAACTATCCATTTCATTCTTCAAGGTGCACTAATTTTTGCTTGTCAACTGATTTATTAAACATGTTCTTTGTCTGTCTTTCTAGATAATTTAACCAAATGTTTTGATTGATTTTGATCCTTTATTGTAGTCCAGGATTGCCATTTGCTCATGGTAAGAACACTTTCTCTAATTACCTCTGATTGGTGGAGCCCATTTATCAAACCAAAAGTGTAAGTATTATCCTGTATCTGGTTCTAATTGTAAAACATTTTTTATGTTTGATCAATCCTTTTGTTCTTTCTCAATTCATAGTCTTGTTTTCATAGAATTTTTTAGGAGACAAAAAATCAAGGAGTTACTTTTGGCAGAGAATTTTAGAGAACAATGTTTTGCCATTTATGTTTGAACTGTCATGGAATCAGCTTATAATTGTATTTCTCTTCCAGATTTCCATTTTTATTCTGTTCAAATTTAAGTACCCTTCCCCTCTTAAGCTGAGTTTTTATTTGACCTAATTCGTTAGCTATTCCAGTAAACTGTAGGCAAGGACGACATAGCTAAAGTAAAAACAGGAACTGGAAAGACTGTTGCATTCCTGGTAATTGTTGCCTTCGTTTCTTATTGAATATCGAAGAAAGTTTCTGTAGATTATGATCTTCTGATGCTTGTGCACACCTTGTTTCTGATGCAATCATTTCCAGCTTCCAGCAATCGAAGGCATTCTAAAATTGCTAACTTCAGACCGTGATGACAAGAGACCACCAATTAATGTTCTCATTTTATGTCCAACCAGCGAGTTAGCATGCCAAGTTGCTGCAGAAGCTAAAGCACTCCTCAAGTTTCATGCATCAATTGGCGTGCATGTTGTAATAGGAGGCACACGATTATCTCTAGAGCAGAAACACTTGCAAGCAAACTTTTGTTAGATTGTACTTTAATTTGCAAACATGTGACAAAAATTTGTTAGTCTTGGTTTTGATTACACTATGATAGTGTAGGTTCTTGTGGCTACACCTGGAAGGCTTAAAGATCATATGGTGAATACACCTGGGTTTGTTGGTCAATTAAGGGGAATAAAAGTTCTTGTGCTCGATGAAGCTGACCGTTTACTGGATATGGGCTTCCGAAAGGATATCGAACAAATAATTATGGCTCTTCCTAAACAGCCTCAGACACTTCTATATTCTGCAACAATTCCTCAAGAGGTCTCTTTTTTTGTTCATGTAGATGCACTATAGATTTTTCCTCCTCATGTACTAGTGAGACATGTGAAGGCTATTTTTTTGTGCAGTTCCAACAAATATGCCACGTTACCTTGAGAAAAGATTACGAGTTTGTTAATACAGTCAAAGAGGTAGTGAAGAAACACATCCGCAGGTGAGCATCCAGAATTGGGTTAATCCTAGTGATATACTGTTTATCATCTGTGTAAATTGTTCTGTGCCAGGTACGGCAATTGTATTTGATTGCCCATATGGACGAGCATTTTTCAACTGTCTATAGCGTACTGGAGGAACATATTCAAGAGGATGCTGATTATAAGGTAAGGGATTCATTTTGAGTTTTTGATTATTGTGGGGTTTCCTTATCTTTTCCTTTGATCTTTTGTCTTTTTTTTCTAAATTTGAGGACAATAATGTTTCAGAATATGGATTTTTTGTTGACAAATTGGAAGCTCCATGCAACTTTCATAACCAATGTGCTTGCAAGATTGTTTCTAAAATGCTTGATCATTTTACATCAGTTTCCTCTGGTGGGTTGTTCTTTCAGGTTTTCGTGTTTTGTACTACAGCAATGGTTACAAGGCTCGTAGCTGAATTACTTTCTCAGATGAATCTAAATGTACAAGAGATTTATTCATGAAAAAGCCAGAGTTATAGGATCAAAGTCTCTGATGAATTTCGAAATTCAAAAGCCTGATTCTTGTAACTTCAGATGTATCTGCCCTCGGTAAAGACTATCCTGATGTTACTCTTGTTATACAGGTTGGCTGTTTCTTTGATGTGAGAGTTCTGAAAATGCTACTTCATGCTTATGTTTATGTTCTTTTATGGCTCTTTTTCTTTAATCAACCGCAAATGTGCAGGTTGGGCTTCCTTCTTCGAGAGAACAATATATACACCACATTGGAAAGACAGGTCGTAAGGGTAAGGAGGGCAAAGGCATTCTGTTGCTGGCTCCGTGGGAAAAGGTCTACCTGTCAACCCTAAGTGGTCTTCCTTTATCTAATTGTCCTTCACCAACAGTTGATCCTGACAACAGAAAGAAAGAAAGTGTTGAAGTGTCAGTTCTTTCCTATGCTTGTTTCATGAACAAAGTCCCACACTTATTTGTTTCATTAAACTCTCTTTCACGATGGTTTGGAATTTTGCAGGTTGATCGAGATTTGTCAATGATAGAAATGAAAAACAAAGAAGCAGCCTACCAAGCATGGCTTGGGTACTACAATTCAGACAAGGATATTGGTAGAGGTAAGATAAGGCATGTGGAGATTGCCAAGGAGTTTAGCAGGAGCATGGGACTTGACAAAACACCAATTATTCCTGAGCTAGTCCTTAGAAAGATGGGCCTAAAAAATGTACTAGGCTTGCAGTCTAAGTAAATTGTGCCGGCTAATATTGCCTTCCTAATAGCTCGAAAGCTGATGTGTGCTAACATCATGCCGCGCCTACTGACAATCAGAGTTCTCAAGAACAAGGGCAACAACTTTTCATGAATGACAATTCTATGGGAAAATGCACATTGCTGCTTGCATGCTAACTCTCTTTCAGCTAAAAGTTGGTCTTTCATGTCTGGCAAGGAGATGTCAACTATGATCTGCTTGCTTCATGCCAACATTCTGCTTCAGCAGTCATTGTTGCTGGTTTTAGTTTAATTCTGCAAGGGATTGTATTATTTAGAGCTTTCATCCAAGCTGATTTCAAGTGGTCAAAAGAACAAATGAAAGCTATTATTTTGAAAACAATTAGAAATGAGCTTCAGATTTGTATGTTAATTGTTTACAAGTGTGTGGAATACATTCACCATCAGCTTAGAAAGAAGTTGGTATCAACTTTCGAAGCTTCTGGAGATGGGTTTTAGGAGAGCGCGTTCAAGATGTCTACATCATGGTAAGTTGCCACCTCAACTCAACTTGACACGCAACAGTCCTGTTCAAGTTGACAAGCCTTAGATTAGAAACCATAAGTGTTGCTGATATGTGTGATCAGAAAAATGGGCTCTCATTTGAGGTGATTACGTTTGTGAGATACACCAAGCCATTTGATGATATGGATGGTTTGTGATAAAATAGGCATTTCTATGACAGCTTCACCCTCTTTATCTGGGAATTTACATTCTTTTTGGTGCTGAAAATGATACTAGCAAATGAATGGACGTAATACAGTCTCAAACAGGGAAATGGAAAGGTAAGGGTTCCCAATGAACGGCTGTTGATTAAAATCACCTCAATATGCTACTGATCGCGTGCAATGCTTTTGATTTTCTTCTAAGATTCTTGTCTAGTGATGTTGGCATGTGTGCATATGGCCACATTATGTCTCTAAAGCAATCTTCTGCATATTGATTCTTTCTTGAAAAGTAAGTGGAATTGGGGACAGAATCTATGTACTCATGTATAGCATTTGAGGTGGTTTCAAGGATGCGTAATCACATAAAAACATGCCTTTATTCAATTTGCAAGATACCCATTTTCCATTCTATTTTTTTAGGGGTAGGAACTTGGAAGGCTAGCATTAACTCTTACTTGTCACACTTTAAGGTGAATATCATTTGGTGCCTTCTCAGATTTTTCTCTATATATAAGTGATATTCAATCTTCTTCATCTGAACAACATTTTTTTTAAGTGATCACTTTTTACACTACATGGATCCAATTATTTGGAGTTGACATTTCTTCCTCATAACCAGTTGGTTCGCACGAGGATGTTTAAAGTAACTTGCAATGATTCGACACATAGCTATCTTGTGCAGGTTTGCAGGTAGCAATTTTAATGGTGCTCCACTTGTGAAACTTGCTAATGGCAGAGTCATGAAAACTGCCATCCTGTTATTCATAGATTGTTGAATGGAGAATGAAAGAAGTTGGCCACAGTAGAAGGTGGTGGACACTTCTTATCCTTTCTCTTGAACCTCCCAATTCATGCATTAACCTCAAAAGACTAAAGTCCCAGCGTTGCTTCATTTTGGGCACCTCATGTTTCCATTGGTAGAAGCTTTCAATGTCTTCTTTCCCATCACTCGCTTGTATTACTGGCTAACATACTTAGGCAAACATATTTCCCCGTATGAATGAAACCTACTGCAGACATGTTAAACACTTGAAGTTAAACAGTGCCAATGTCTTCAATTATTTGACTGCAAAAAGTGTAGTCAGGCATATTTGTACGATCATCTTATCCACATACCATGAGTTCATTTGGTCCATCCTTCTTATCCTTTCTCTTGAACCACCCAATTCATGCATTAACCTCAAAAGACTAAAGTCCCAGCGTTGCCTCATTTTGGGCACCTCATGTTTCCATTGGTAGAAGCTTTCAATGTCTTCTTTCCCATCACTCGCTTGTATTACTGGCTAACATACTTAGGCAAACATATTTCCCCGTACGAATGAAACCTACTGCAGACATGTTAAACACTTGAAGTTAAACAGTGCCAATATCTTCAATTATTTGACTGCAAAAAGTGTAGTCAGGCATATTTGTACGATCATCTTATCCACATACCATGAGTTCATTTGGTCCATCCTTCACTATGCAGTTGGAAATTTCAACTATTGTCAAGAGTTGAGTTGCACGTTGCTTTTAGCTAGAACTTAAACAGACCAAAGTTGTTTGATCCATTTGTGATGCATCTTTCTGCTTTTGCCAGTCAAGCAGGAAGAACAATGTGAGCCCTTCATTTGGTGGACCAGAGATGGAGCTGGACCAGAGAATCACATTCCACAACACTCTCCCAAGGGGAGAGGACCAATGCTGTTGCTCCATTGCCACTGCCTTCCCACCAACTGCGAAACGACGGTTGTTCACATAAGGAAACATAGAAGAAGATAACATCTTTGCGTCTCTGTTAGCTCAATGAGTGCACCCTTTTTAGAGGTAAGCTTGCTTTTCATTTTGTAGTGCTGTCACTTCATAGTACCCAATAATAATATTGGCAGTGTTCCCATTGATAGTGCTCCAGTTTTTAACAATTTATTGTCTTCAGTCTACACGTGTCCACGCCGGAGATTGCCACGTCAGATGGTCCATTTACTTCTGATAATATATGCCGGTGAAATCCTCAACTCTGCAGCATAGTCACGGTAACTTCTGAGAATTTTACAACAAGATATCGATGCCTTTGCTGTTATCTTCCCTCTATTCATGATATGTTGTACCTGCATGAAGAGGAAACAGGAGGACCCGCCTTGGGAAAACTTTACAGGCCCCAAAGCCAAATGTCAATGCCTGCTCGAAGAGGCGTACCAATTTGGGCATGATTTTTTGTATATTCTACCTAGTCATCCACAATTTTACCTAGCACCAGAGCAAGTATGACCCACCAGAAGATAAGCTTCTCAGTATAAAAGCCGCCAGAATATCGGTCTCTTTTTGGTGCGAAGTTAACATCGGTTATTGAAATATATCACGGACAGGATCCATCTGAGGTTTTTATCATATTCGACCCACAAGATTATTATTATGTTGGTGAAGTAGAAAATGTTATTTGTTCCAGAAGCTTGTGCATTTTCAAGAACAAGAACATCAAAAGGCAATGGAGATGAAAAAACAAAAGTGATGCAATCGTAGTTGGTGCCTGACAAAACCATACCTTAACAATTATAAAGAATGGAAGAGATGGGAGACAAAGAGATGCAAAGCGTTTGCTCTCCTCCATTCCTGCTACCTTTTGATAGTTTTAATGTGATTTCAGATGTGTCCAATATGCATTTTTAAATGTCTTAAGCATGTTTGGTTTGTCTGACTTGGTTATTGCATGTTTTGTTTATGCTGGAAGATATTATTCAGAACTGATCATCACAGTGCAAATTCGGCAACAAAGTATCCATAAAGCATTTCATCTCTGCTGATTTAACTATTGGCATTGGACGTTATATTTTAACTATTGAAATTTGAGATTTCCCATGTTGGGTCATCTAGATATCGACTTGTTAACACTGCTTAATACTGTTTCCACCTCATTTTTTAATACTCTCTTTATCTAGATCAATCTCATTTTCAATATTCAATCTGCCCAACTTATGTTTACTGTTCAATGCTTTCACATACCATGTATCTTTACCTTTTTCACCCACTTCTTGCTCCTCTTTCAGTGATGATATTTTGTTTCGAGCTAGCATGGTGGGTTGGTGGGATGGTCATATTTCTTTTGTTTGCGTAAGCTAGTTCATGTGAATGCATGCAATGATGTAAATATAAGTTTAAAGTTGTTAATTGATTGAGTCAACTCGTAAGTATTTAGTGTTTGGCTTAACTCCACCCGACTCAAAACTTGACATTTAAATGATTGAGTTCGAACTCGAATCTTACGAGCCGAGCTTGAGCAAGGTCGCGTTTGACTCGACTCGACTAGTAACTCGACTTGAACTCAACTCGATAAAATAATATAATAATATAATCTTTATATCATATTTTATTTATTTATTTATTTATATATATACAATATAATAACAAAGAAGTGAGATAGTTGAGATGGTAAATATCTAAGTTGATGACCTCAAGGTAAATTAAACAGTTTAAGTATATTCGAGTTCGAGTCGAGTTCAAACACATAAAAGATATTCAAGTCGAACTCGAGTATATATATTCAAAAATCATCTTGAGTTGAGTTTCGAACTATTCGAACCGATTTCGAATATAAGTTGAACTCAGTTTACTCGCTCGTTTAATACCCTTATATAAGTTCACCCGTATAACTTATATTATTGTCTCCACCAAATAAAGGACTTCTATTATTGTCTCCACCGTATAAAGGGCTCTCCCACCATTTATATTCCGGGCTACTATAAAAGCAAGTTGTCTCAATTTTGATGTAAATTTGAAATATGTAAATTTTATCTATCAAATCTGGTTTAACCCCGGAAATCAGTCAAATCATCACTTAGCCTGTATTAATTCAATTCACCACTTGGTCTCATCCTTACCCCCTCAAAAGTAATATCGTTTAACTGATGACACGGCGGGCTTCCAACCAGGTGATGTGACAATGTCATATCAGAAAATAAATAATTAAAATAAAATATTTAAATTTTAATATAAATATTTACTTTAAATAAAATTTTAACAAATAATAAAACATCTTAGTTTTATTTAATCCTACTATAAGTCTAAATTTTTAACCCGTATATGAAAAGTATAATAATATTTTATCTCATATACAAGTTAAAAAAATAACCTTGATAGAAAAATACAATTATTTTATTTAATATATTAATTAATTTTATTTTCTTATACGACACTTACACATCATACAATTACAAGTCTGCCATGCCATCACTTAATGGTATTTATATAATGATGTTAGTTTTAAAGACAGTTAATTAATATTTTTTTATATAAGAAAGAGGTTAAGTGATGAATTGACTTAGTGCAATGGGCCGAGTAATTCTAAGAGAAATAAATTATATTTGCTCTTAAAAAGTATAGAAAGAAAATTTTTATTAGTGAGGTGAATGTGAATTCAATACATTATTTCAATTGATTGTTTCGATCTTATTTTACAGAGGCAGAGGTCTAATCTTCTTTTAGTTTGTCCGGAGCTTTTAAGACAAGGGAATAATAAGAATCTAAATTTACATTATGGTATTAGGAAGAAAACCTTCCGGGATAGAAAAATAATATCACTTATTATTTTTCTTTTTTCATGTAGCTAAATATTCAATATTCAAGGTGCCAAATTTGAGAATGTTGGTTCCTTGATCAACATGAATGCTTATTCAACTTTTATGAACATGAGAAGAGAAAATTTGGCTTTGTGTCAACTTTGGACATTAAGCATAATGTAAACTTGTATTAGTATTGGTCTACTTTATATGATTTAAATAAATCTTTAGGCCAGATTCATGCACGTACATGAATCATCTTGAGCCGTGGGATGGATGTGTCTCATATGATTTATATATTTATATATATTTAAAATTTTGTATGTTCAAGTGGCTCTCCCTAAAGCATATGACAATAACACAATATTAGTCTGAGTTGAACCGACTTTTTTCTCAAATCATACTAGCACGGCTCTTGGGCCTTGTGCTCAATTCTTGTTGTCACAGAGGTTGAAAACTTCAAAATGGATTATAAATAATATTAAATGAGAAAAACAGTACTTAATTATAATATTGTTGGTGAAATTATGTTAGAATAGCCTCACCTCTTAATACAAAGAAGACCCAAGTGGAAAGGCAAATTTAAAATTTTGGGTATTTGAACTTAGGAATTTTGTCTTATGTAATATTGAGTGAGAAACTAATTTAACAATATGAGAAAAAAATATACACAAAGAGAAAATAATGCATAAATGAGACATTAAATATACAAATTTTCCTCGTCTATTCCACTTCTTCCTTCTTCACTCTCTTTACTAATTATCACTCTTCCCTGGTTCTTACAATCTTAATTCTAAATTCTTCTAGCTTTCATTCTCCACTCTACGATCCCTTTCTAAGTCATAATTCAATAAAGTAATTATTTGGGGAGTTACCAAACCCTCGATGGAATGATGAAGATAATATTAAACAATACTTTAAAACATTCTCGGTTCACATGACAGGATCATATCTCTACTATAGATGGGTGGTATATTATATATATATATATATATATATATATATATATATCCGAAGTCTTCCAAAAATATAATACACACCCCACCCTCTAAAGATCCATCTCTTAGAAAGATGTTAAACTATTTTAGCAGATTATTAATTTAATTTTGAAGATAATATTAAAACTTTTTCACTATTTACTACAATGTTCATGTTCTTTGCTACCGCCAACCTTGAAATATTAAACAGTGTTCTACACTATAAACATAAAAATCAGAGCGTTCGTCGTATCACTATACTAGTGCTAAAATATTTTATAAATTAAAAGAGTAGACTTTCTGGAAGCTAACATGTCTTCTTTTTCTTTTTCTAATCAGGTGTCCACTAAGCAGTCCACCTTTCCACATATAGCTTGAATTTAATTCTGACAAATACGTATATACCATTTTAATAATATTTTCTTAATAATTAAATTATAATAATAGCTTCAAATAAATTCATGAACCAATCTGAACCTGAGGAGGTCAACTTGGCTCACCTAATTCGCCAGCAAAAGTCCGGCCTACTGCTCTTTATTTTAATCCAACCCTATTTACAAAAATGCCCACATGATATCACGAAATGGCAAAACTGCCACCGAAGAAGGGGCATGAAGCGGGAGGCTCTGATTGGTCGATCGGGTCCAGTTCTGTACGCACTCAGAGGGCGAAGTGGGATCACCTGCGTCGCCAATCAGATCACGACATGTCATCATTTGCTGATGCGCCTCGACCGTTAAAAACACAACCTGAGTGTGGAGGAGGCGTACCAAAATCCCCATTTTATCCTCCTTCGTTTTTGCTGCATAGAACTAATTATGTAAAGTTTTACTTTTTTCGGTAATTGCCACATTGAAAATTATTTTTGTGTTTAAATTAATTTAAAGCATGACCTTACTTAAATTATTAAAATTTTTATTGAAATAATTAGAATCTTCTCTTACTTGAATTGAATTTCTCAAATATTACAATTCTTAATTAAAATAAATCTCTCTGTACAATTAATCATACTATCCTTTTAATTACAAAATTTATCTATGATTAAACTAAAATTTTAAATATTATTAATATATATATATATATAATATACTTAATATTATAAAATCAAAGAAATTTTCTTTAAATATCTCTCCCACATTTTAAAAACATTTTATCTTGAATTTAGAGAACTTTTTAGGTAAGGCTATATTAACTTTTAGATTATATTTACATTTATATTAGAATTTAAATAAATTTAATTATATATATTATTCACTCATTCTCCCTTCTTCCATCTTTTATATAGGATTACGAAATTTTGCTGCCTAAAATAACAAATCATTTATAAAATCTTACATGTAACCAAACTTTGTATAGAATAACGAGAATTTAGTAACCAAAAACTATACTAACAACACTATTTTGTGTTTTGATGCAAGTAATATATTAGTTAAAACTCTTTGACAAGAGTAATATGTATATATGAATCAGATGATGACCATCCTTTATAAGAGAGCAATGCTAGCCCCACACTCGGATTACTTGCCATGTGGGGTTCTCCACCACACTCATTTTAACCTTTCTATTGATCATTATGTATTAAAGCTCGCAAACGAGTAGCACACATGAAGAACTGGCCAAAAAATATATTATGTTTCACTTTGACAAAAATAATAAATTGTTTATAAAATCTTGTATTTGAATCCGCAAACATTTTTATATATGACAACTAGAATCTAGAAATCAAAAATTATATATGAAGATCTTATGACAGGAGTAATATGATGCATACTTGAACCAAAGAGGATCATTGTGTAGGATTACAATAATCTAGTAACTAAAAGCTACATTAACTACATTATCTTGCATTTTGACATGTGTCTTATGTCAATGAAAACCTTTTATTAGTAGTTTTTTTTCGTGTGAAATCTCAATGTGTGATGGTAAAGACTCGCTAGAATTCATATGATTATTCACATAAATTATAACCCGTATAAATTGGTGTACAAACGCTCTCACATGTGCATAGGGTCTCGAGATGGACCATACTATAACTAGGGTTGCTAATTGAGCGAGCCAACTCATGAATATTTGGCATTTGGCTTAGCTCGCCTCGACATTTAAATGATTGAGTTCGAACTTAACTCGAATTCGAACAATTTAAATCGTGTTTGAACAAGGCAGCGTTCAACTAAGTTATAATTCAAACTCGACTCAAAATTGACTCGTAGCTTAACTCGAACTCAACTCGATAAAATAATATAATAATATAGTCTTTATATTATATTATATTATATATACATACTGATAAATTTAATTACAATATAATAACAAAGTAGTGAGATAACTTAGATGAGAAGTATACAAGTTGAAGATTTGGAGGTCTTGGGTTGAATCCACGTTGATGAGCTGGTCAAAATTAAACAATTTAAGTATATTTAAGTGTATTCTCGTTCAATCTTAAGCCAAGTTCAAACACAAGTCAAATTTAGCTCGCTCGCTCGTTTAGCAGCCTAACTACAATTGCAAGGGTTTATTACATCAACCTTATCATATATTTTTACAATAAACTCTTAGTCGTACCCAACAGCTCTTATTTGTTGTTTCACGATTCCCCTTTTTGTGCAATTATTTACATAATTTTACTTACTTCAAGTTGATAAAAAAACCAATATCATCCAACATGCAATGTTATTGATTTAAACGCTCATTTATTTTTCAATAATTATTTTTTATATTTTCAAAAAATAATACCTTCTATAAAAAAATTTGGAACATCTCTTTTTAAAAATATCACCATTTGTAACATTTATTCCAACAAGAATAATTTAGTATTTGAAAACATATTTTAAAGAAGATTAAATTCTTTTACAATTTTATTAATACCAGAGTACTCAATAATCATGTCTTACTCATTCTATTCAATTATTATTATGAGTTTTAAACCGGGTTGCACGAATCGGCCGATTTCGTGCGGAATCGGCCGATTTAAATCGGATCGGCATTGCGCCGATCCGATTTCGGGGCCGAATTGGTCAGCCCCGAATTGGCCCCGAAATCGGCCGATTCCGACCGATTTAACTCGGAATCGGAATCGGAATCGGCTGATTTAAATCGGAATCGGTTTTTAGGAAATTACCAAAATACCCTAGGTATGATTTTTATTAAATTATTTAAGCATGGGTACAATAGTAATTTAGATTTTAAAAACCTAAAATCAAACCCCTCTCCCCCGCTTCCGCCGTCGCGTTCGCTCCGCCACCCTCCGCCGCGCTTCCGCCGTCCGACCTCAGCTCCGTCCGACCATGCCACTACACGCCCGATTCCGACCTCAGCTCCGCCCTCCGCCGCGCTTCCGCCGTCCGATGCTCCGCCCGATTCGGAACTGAGTTCCGCCTCCGCCGCGATTCCGCCGTCTGACGCTCTGCCCGACCTTCCGACCACGCAACCGCCATCCGACGCTCCGCCGATTCCGAACTCAGTTCCGCCCTCTGCCGCGATTCCGCTGTCCGACGCTCTGCCCGACCTTCCGACCACGCAACTGCCGTCCGACGCTCCGCCGATTCCGAACTCAGTTCCGCCCTCCACCACGATTCCGCCCGATTCCGCCGTCCGCGCTCTGCCCGACCTTCCGACCACGCAACCGCCATCCGACGCTCCACCGATTCCGAACTCAGTTCTGCCCTCCGCCGCGATTCTGCCGTCCGACGCTCCGCCCGACCTTCCGATCACGCCACCGCCGTCCGACCTCAGCTCCGTCCGACCACGCCACCACCGCCCGATTCTGACCTCAGCTCCGCCTCTGCCGTGCTTCCGACCGAAAATTTGGGTAAATTTGGATTTTTATTGAAATTGAATATTGTTATGTAAAAATTGTTATCTATGATGTTCTAATTGATTAATATGATGTGCGAATTGTGATGTCCAAATTGAAATTTTGTGCGTGCGGTAAATTATTATGTGCGAGTACGTGCTATGTGCAAATCGTGATGTACAAATTATTGTTGTATAAATACTTGAATTTGTGTATTTATGTTGAGAAATTATATAATTATGTATTTCAGGTATTTCTATTATGAGTTGGCAATTTTTTGTATATAACCGATTTGGATCGATTTAACTGAACCGATTCTTTGCCCATTCAGACCGATTCCTGGCTCATTCTGACCGATTCCGATTCCAATTCCGATTCACGCAACCATTGGTTCTAAACACCCATTCCACCCTAAAATTAATGACCTTTGCATTATTGTTATTTCCATCAAAATCATAATCCATAATAGATAAAAAAAACTCAAAATCAATAACAATTGTTACAAATCCATTGCCAAAAAATATATATATGAACATTAACAAGGCCATTTTCGTCAATAAAAAGTACGGTCTTATCCAACAGGTTCTTGTGCTGGGTGGCAGAATCGTAAATCCCACAAAACCGAAGGCGACTTCCACAACCAGCCTATGATAATAAGGCGCGGGCACTGACTGGTGGCCATAGACGAAGACGACGACGACCAAAACCTTCCCGCTCGCCGGCGATCTCACCGGCGGCGACCTTAGCCGAGCTAACCGCGGTTCTCGAAGGAGGCGGGGATTCGGAAAGTAGAGATCTTTTTGGCGTTGAAGATCCGGGTCGGAAGGTAGAGCTTGGAGATGATGAGTGGGAATGGGGGAGGTTGGAGGGGAGTACATATGGAGGCACCACCAGCATGAGGTTAGGGATAACCAGTGCAGCTCTGCTCTCGTCAAGCACATCCGAGCCCCTGTTCCTATGGTAAGTTCTTCAATCCCTGCTTGTATGTCTTTTTGGTCCGGTTTTGATCGGATTGTGGGAGTCTGGTTTGCTGTTTCTTGATTGTTTTTGTATGCGTTTTGGCTTGATCTGGATTGTAGATGTGTTTTCGCTACATTGAAGTGATGATTTTTGGGTTTCTTTGCGGGTAAGTTTTTGCTCAAAGTGCATTTTTGTTGATCTGTGCTTGGTTTTTGAGGTTGAAATGGTGGAAGTGAACAGCAGATTGGTTTGTTGGTTGGGTTGATCACCATATCATTTGAAACTTTTTATTGATTTCTTTGCAAGATTGCGAGTTCTTTAGGTCTAAGGGCGTTTGTTCTGGTATTGAAATAACAAAAGTGGCATCTTTTTGCATGAGCATTATCCATTTACCATCCATTTAGATAGTTTTCTTGGGATCAGATATGCATGGCCGTGAGGATTGCCTGCATGGCCACTGGTTTCGCGGTGATCTTGATGTATGAGGAGCTCCTTGTTCATGTCAACAGGTATGGTCCTTGGTGAGAAGATTTGATCAGCCGCAGAAGTATAAGCCCTTTGTGAGCAGGTGTGTGGTGCAAGGAGGAGATCTCGGGATTGGAAGCGTTAGAGAGGTGAATGTGAAAACGGGTCTCCCTGCCACAACCAGCAGAGAACGTCTGGAACTTCTTGACGATAACGAGCATATTCTCAGTATCAAAATAGTTGGTGGCGACCACAGGCTAAAGGTCTGATATCTTATCCTCTTTCTCTGTCTTTTGTTCAGATTTGTAGCATGGAATCTAAGGATATGGAATGGTCGATGCACATATCAAGCAATGAATTATTGCCTCCCTTTTCTTAGATTCAATGGGTAAAGTGTAAATCACCATTTTCTGGCTTCCAAGCTCAAATGGAGCAAACGATGTCATACTTTCTAAATTGAACTTCATAATATGAGCCACCTTTACCACACATACAAATGCAGATATTTCTTCTGAACTCAAATATTTGGTGTCGATTAGGGAAAATTCACATTCTTATGCATAAACACAATCAGTAGGACTTTGTGTATGCTATCATGGATGATCTAGCAGTAGTTTCTGTAGACATAGTAAATGCCAGTGAACTCTTGGAAGACATCTTCAATTTTGGACTTTCTCTGTATAACCTGAAATTTTTGATGGTTGATAGCATCGTATTAAGCAGTAAATAACAAGTATTATTTGCTTTGCTTTGCTCATACAGAACTATTCATCAAGAATCACTGTCCATCCCGAAGTAATAGAGGGAGACCAGGGACGATGGTGATCGAATCATATGTGGTGGACATACCTGATGGGAATACCAAGGATGAGACATGCTACTTCGTTGAGGCACTCATCCAATGCAACCTCAAATCTTTAACCGACGTCTCTGAGCGTCTGGCTGTGCAGGGTCGAGCTGAGCCCACCAGGTATTGATCTTGGTGGTGACTAGGAGCATAAAGGGTGTGATTAGCACTTTCCCTGGCTTGCACTATTTGGTTTTAGCATGCAAACCCAGACTCAATTACATTGTGTATACCATCGTCGGTCTGCTTCCACTTCCCTCATTCCTTTGCCTGTATCTCTTCTTCTTTTCTTCACTGCAAGCAAATGATGATATGGTTACGAGGAGCTTATGGGATTGTAGACTACCATGGGGAGAGTGGTTTCAAGGGGGCTTGTAGTAGTTTACTGGACGTTCTAAGCTTATGTAAGTAGCATGGATTTTGGGAACGTTCTGTACTGTTTTATGTGCTTGAATATAACGATGGTTCTGTGTGTGTGTCAAAGGGATGTATGTAAATACCAATCATCTTTTTGTGCTTGTATGAGCTTTTGCAGAAAAATCTTCTTGTTTCTTGTGCATATTGTTAAGCTTGTGATCCCTCTCTTTGCCCACTTTAAATGCAAATTGGTCGCGAGTAATGCCTCAAAAGAGGCCAACCGGTTCTTGTCACTGTAAAGCAACCATTTCTTTCATACAATCCCCGGGAAGAAAGTTGTCCGAATTATACACGATATGAAATTAGTTAATTTTTTTATACTTGCTCAGCAAGATCGCATAAATGATTGTAAAAGGGTGAACATCCTAAGTTCTAGCAAAGCACAAGTCACAAATTTGGGATGGTAAAGATTAGCACCATTGTTTAGTCCATCCTAGAAATATGAGTTGCTCATAGCTCATATTTCAGATCAATTACACAGTATCTTCCAGCTAGTTGTGGAGAACATGGCTGAATGATTAAATACTTCATAGTTATCACATAAAAAAGAAAGACAAGCATGGAATCACCGCTCAAAGAAATATCCACCCGCTGTAAATTGTGTAACGATTTCAGAATAAGATGCAAAGTCCTCATCCATCTTCTGAAAAAAAATTATTGTCTATTTACCATTTGAATAATTGTCTATGATTACTCTTTTGAAGTGATTACATTGGAAAAAAAGGTAATTAAAAATGGTAAAATGTGTTAAATAATTACCTGTACGTTTGCTTTATTGTACAATCTTGTAAAATTGAATAATAAATCATAAGCAATGCACGGTAGCTAAAGCCTCGACTCCTGTCATTTGGGATTATGTGGATGACGTAGACTAACTCAATGCTAGCTCTTCTTCCGTTTGCTCGGCGACCTGTTCTTGTCTGTAAGGATTGAGTATCTGTTTAATGTCCTCTGCAGTGAGCGTCTCGTATTCAAGAAGCGCCTTCGCCAAGGCATGCAATGATGCTTCATGCTGAAATCATGAATTCAGGTCAGAAGGTGCAAATATTCTATTTCAAATGTAAATATAGAAAACCATTCCAACAAGTTAAAAAATATCCATGAAATAACTTCATGATGGAAGCAAGCACTGGAATCATAGACAAGAAACTAAAAAATTATGCCCGCCAAATAAACTTATACTAAACGAGTCTCTTATTCCTCTCATCTGCATGATTAGCTAATAGCCTAATAGTACGATCTAGGGTGTTATAACACACAGACATTCAATATCTTAAAAGAACTAATGAAGTGTGGCAATATATATAAGAAATTATTCATAAGTCAATGATAAGTGATCATGGTTCTAGCGACAAACCTTCTTTAACAATGCCCTGACTCGATCATAAGCTTCTCTCAAGAGTTTCATCACCTGGATTGGTAATCATAAAAATCTGTCATCAAAATGCAATTTGAGAAGATTCTTACAAATAAACCATACTCATTGAACATACTTCAGCATCAATTCGTGATTGCATCTCCGAGCCAGGTCGTTCTTTGACATAGACAGGCCCGATTGCGTCACTCATTCCACAAGTTGTTACCTAGCAGCAAACACACATCTTTTGAATGAGCTGCCAACAAAAGATAATTGTCATATTTAAGTGAAAGGTGCACTACCATATATTGAGCAAGCTCAGTAGCTTGATTAAGATCACTACTTGCACCAGTTGTAATGTGATCTTGCCCAAATACAAGTTCTTCAGCAACTCGCCCACCCATACACACGTCAAGGCGGGCTAGTAATTGCTTCTTGCTGATAGAGGTTTCATCATTTGAAGGAAGCTGCGAAACCATTCCCAAGGCAGAGCCACGTGGCATTATTGTCACTTTATGGATTGGATGTGCACCATCAGTATTGTATGCAACAATTGCATGACCACTCTCATGATAAGCTGTAAGCTGAATAGGAAAAAAAGTAACATAGTTTACAATCTCCACTCCTTTTTACAAAAGATACTAACGCCCAAGAACAACGGAATCACCTTCTTAGATTCTTCTGACAGAAACATTGTTTTCCGCTCAGTGCCCATCATAATTCTATCCTTTGCAAAGTCCAACTGTGCAGCAGTTAACTTATCTGCACCCTCAACTGCAGCTTTGATGGCAGCTATATTTACTAAGTTTGCCAAATCTAGAAATGGTGATTATTTGATATCAGTAATGATAATTTCTACAGCAACCATTACTAATATTGAAATAAACAAAATACATAAGTGGCTCCTAAGATAAGTATAAAACCTAAGTAACGTATTCTCTAGTAAACATGGGAGACAAATATAAAACCTAAATAAGGTATTCTCTAGTAAACATGGGCTTTGATTTCAGAACTCATGCAAATATGAAAAATTTCAAGGCATACCTGCTCCATTAAATCCAGGTGTTCCTCTAGCAATTGCTTTGACATCTACATCACCATCTAATGGTTTATCCTGCAAATATAACTCCAAAATTTCTTGGCGGCCTCGCACATCAGGATTTGGAACAACAATCTGAGATAGAAATTAAGTCAAATCAAATTCATGTATTGATTACATTCTCAACATTTAATAGACTTTTTACACGACCTTGAGATGGCATTGATACAGTGAAGGAAGAAAAACGCATGTAGAGAAACAGAGGAAGAATTATTATAGAAAATCCTACTTGAACTAGACATGGCCTTTTGTCAAGATGCTCTGCATCATTTAAATGACGGTTAATAATGTAAATATTTTTATGGTTAATTTATATTTTATATACTAAACTGAAATAATTTATAGACCTTAATTAACCCGATTAACTTACATGTCTATCAAATCTACCAGGTCTTGTGAGTGCAGGGTCGAGGATCTCAGGCAAGTTTGTGGCAGCCATCAAAATGATTCCCTACAGAAACATATTAAGGTTGCAATTTAATTAGGGTTTCAATCCTCAAAATACGATGTTAAATTTCTAACGTATCAGCTTACACGTGACTGACCTCATTCTGCTCAAATCCATCCATTTCAACAAGCAACTGGTGTAGTGTCTTTTTTGTGTGGCCTTCCCATTGTTTCCTTGTGGAGCCCACCGCATCTATTTCATCAATGAAAATGATGCAAGGAGCCTATCCAAGAAGGTACAAATGGAACAAAGATCATTGGCACAATGATTTGATCAAATTTACATGAAGACAAAGAAAATAGAGCACAACAAAAATACAGGTAGAAAAGGGCACACGAAAGTATGAACTAGTGCATCAAACCATAGAAATAAAGTGTTGCCATCAGATGGTCACCTTCCTTTTAGCTGCCTGAAATAGGGATCGCACACGTCGGGCACCAACTCCAACAAACCTGCCTTACAAAGTTTGAAAATAAGAGAACATTATTTGACATCCATCATGAATGACTTGTAAAACACAAACCATGTCAACAAATCTTATTACATTAAATTTAAACCAAATTTCAAACCCAATATCTTAGCTAGATCCCTCAAATGTCATGTAACTGTTAAGTATATAATACTAAAAATCCAGAGGCAGCTCACATTTCTTCAAATTCGGAACCAGCTCGATAGAAGAAAGGTACTCCTGCTTCTCCAGCTATAGCCTGCAATAGTCAATCTTATTCCATAAAATCCAGAACACAAGAACACTCCATTCAAAGAATTTCAAATGGAATTACTGTTGAAATCTATTACCTTGGCTAGCAATGTCTTTCCTGTGCCAGGGGCTCCTGTCAAAAGAATCCCCTATAGAAAGATATGACTTAATCATTAATGACTAATATTTATGAGTTCATCCCACCATTAAAAAATATATATTATCCCATAGTAGCAGCAGTTCAGTGTTAGGATAACGAAGAAAAAAAATATGGGTTTTTGATATACTCAACAAATATCTGGAGCAAAAGAAATTTTAGTGTATTAAGAAGAAAAGAAACAGCACGAACTTTTGGCAGCTTGCCCCCAAGGCGTGTAAATTTTGCTGGGTTTTTGAGATACTCAACAACCTCCTCCAGCTCTTGCTTAGCATCATCACAGCCTTTCACATCTTTAAAAGTCTTAACATTCTGTCAAGAATTTGATGTCAGTTATATTACTCATAAGCACAGAAGATAACTTCTACAAAAGGTAAGATGTCGATTCAGATCAAGTCAGTTTTTTTTAAGACAAAGAGCACTATCACCAGTCAATTAACCATTTAGTTTTTTATAAAGAACAAATGTTGAAACATTAGAGTGAAAGGGAAAAGAAAGACATTAAAAAAAAGAATGATATGTGCTACATTATCAAGAATATGCATGAATCATGGACGAGAATCATTATACATCTTCCACCTGCACCAGATAACTTCACCATAGAGAATTCATTAAGAATCTAGGTGCCTTTATCCTTCTTATTATTTACGTTGTACAATCTTTTCCTACTTAAAAAGAAACTAAGATACTCAAAGACCATGACCTGAATTCCGTGTACTTCGCATCACCTTATTTGTTTGGTTCAATATATGACACGTGATGATATTAAATTATTATTGTATAAACCCATTGCATAGCCAACTATATGGAGATTATTTTCCAAAAAACAAAAATATGTCAATGATCCTCGAGCTGGCTGGCAAGAATGGCATGTTATCACTTAAAAGCCCCAAAGCTTCAAGAGTGGATTCAAGAAGGCTTGGCATGCTCAAGCGACTAAATATTTCAAGTGGTATGGTAACTATGGAACATCAAGTATCATGAGTGTACCATTCTTACTTTTTCTGGCATAATTTCCTTGTTTAGCTCTTTTTGAGAATAGGAAGAACTTGAGCCAACACCAGATGTACCTATGCCACCTAAGCTCCCGACATATTTTTGCAGTGCTGCAGCCCCCATCACCCTGAGGTGACAGATAAAATAGAGTTACCGCTCTGAAATTAAAAAATAGAATAGTACTTGAAGTCAGTCATCAACAGAAGCTTCAAATAGTCATGCCAATTAATCAGATTTAAAATCTTAACACCCTGATGATCCAGCCTGTTTCCTCTCTAATGCAAAAAAATATATACGACTCTGCTTTCAATACTGAAACTAAGACATATATGCAAGTAATGTGAAGAGGGTAACAAAAACACCTCATTTTCTTGTAATCAACAAAATGAAGGATACAATCACATACCACAACAATCCAACAGCAACAGTGAACAGGATGGTAGAAATGAGCTCCTGAGCAAACCTTGTTGATCTGTTTGATGCTTTTGGATCAACCTAGAAAAAGTAGTGACATCAATCAAATTGTGTACAACTGAGAGGATACTGGACAACTGTTGGTGATTACACCAAATTATGTAATTAATGCTTTTATTAACATCGACATCAAAGTTTCAAATGTCAAAAAATAAGCAATAATGTTCAAACATTTGCCGAAAAAGATACTCTTGCAGCAGTGCCTGAGGCACGACTAACATATAAATTGTTCTTTTTCATTGTACAGGATAGTTTCATGCAATCAATCACTACTATCCTTTCCAGCATCAATGAACGCCATGATCTACTTGTTCTTTCAAGCTAGAGAGCAAGAAATATCGAAATCACATATCACCTAAGTACTACATATTTTCTAGGCCCGGATTCAGTCAGTTGCCTTCATATCACATAAAAATCCTCATCAAACACAAAATGGACAGATAAACAATAAAACTGGACAAAGATATCTTACCATGACAACGTGCAATGGTTGCTTTTCAGATATTCCAGGGTTTACAAAGACCTCATCCATGTTCCCTGATGCTCTCTGTTTCAACTCTTGCAACTGTACCAATTACCAAATTGTAATTAGAGAATGCACACATCAAAATACTTCCAGCTACATGATGTTAAAGATCAACCATTTATGGAATAAATGCCAACACATATATGGGGCAGGGAAAGAAAGCTAGTGGTCTCGGAATACATATATATTTGTAGTTGCTCTCGGCATATTACTCTCCTTACTTAGGATACTTGGAGGGAATTACGTTCAAAATAACAAGTATTGCGATTGGCTCTCAATTCCTGTCGCCCTATCAAACCCAAAGGCACAAACCTCTTTCTCCAATCCATTACCTTGCACAGACGCATAATAATGTGACTCAACTAGTTTCAACATTTATCCAACATTCACTTGTCTCAGACACCAGCTACTGTTAATAAGAAGAGAACAAAGATAAGAACAAACCAGAGATCGTACCAGTGATGGAAGATGAGAAGGCTTCCCTGAGCCCTCATCTGGAAGGTACTCGGCCAGAGCATTGGTGACCACCAATGCACGAATATACTCCGCCACTCCCTTGCTATCAACTGCTCGATCACGCTGCTCAAAACGTCGAATCACAGACTCTGGACTGCAACAAAGCCCCAACTTTTCAATGCTCAAACAACAACTCTCTCAATTCAGATGCTCAAAACTGATGTCGAAGAAGAAGAAGAAGATGATCAAAACCTGTGCTTGTTCAACTCGGCGAGTAGAGCACTCTGCTTGGCAGCATCCATGGGGTCGGCATCGGCCTCGGCAATCAGCCGCTCCAACCTCTTCTCCTGCCGCCAGAACGGCCACCAGCTCAGCCACCCGGACATCGCCGCCCTCTCCAGGCCCCTCCTCACCGCCGCCGCCACCGCCACCAGAAACCCCATCACCGAGAACTTCCCCCGCCCCTCCTCACCCTTGCCATCCCCCACCTCCAAGCCTCCGCCTTTCTTCCCACCCAGCCCCTCCACCTCAATCCCATCGTCGCCGGCGGCGTCAATTGTCTGCTCCGGCAGGTGCCCATTGTCCGGGAGCAATGCGCGGGGGAGGAGACGGCGGAGCGGGCGGCGAGGGAGGGAAGATGGAGGGCAAAGATGGAGACTTTGGCCGAGGAGGAGGGCCGGGCGGCGGTGGGCGGGGAGAGAAGGGGTCAAGGATTTGCAGAGGAGGGAGGCCTGTATGGGTGGCCATTGGTGTAGTAGGAGAAGAGGAAGGAGTAGAGGTAGAAGAAGAAGGAGCTTACCTTATCTTCGTTGATTGGAACGGAGGAAAGGAGTAGAGAGGATTTTTACCACTTGGTTGACTCGCTTGATTGTCTCCTTTTCATGGAAAACAACGCTTGTAGCCACACAACACAATTACATGTATGATATTGTAGATTGCGTAGAAATTATTATTGCCATCTCTGATAGGAACTTGGAATGAAGGGGCCTGGTAAAAA
The DNA here is from genome assembly GCA_033002965.1 of Piper betle. Lineage (NCBI taxonomy): Eukaryota > Viridiplantae > Streptophyta > Magnoliopsida > Piperales > Piperaceae > Piper > Piper betle. Next base: position 27,943 of record JAURVB010004774.1, read on the forward strand.
AAGTATGAATTGGAAGAGAGACCCATAAAAATGTCTCTAACAGTGACATTTCTTTGTTTCACCAGGTGGTAGAGATGATTTTTGAGGAAGGGAAGTGAAACATTGGTGGAGATGATAATTGATATGTTGTGGCCACAAAATTGCATGTGATTCAGATTATCTATTGTCTGGCATTTCCGATGAGAAGCTTGCAAACAGAGTTAAAAAAGAAGAAGAAGATGGAAAGAAATGGAAACAAGATAAGGAGCAAGGAGAGACAATGATTTATAGCAGTTGGTTGATGGTAGGATTTCTACTCACTTTATTCATACCAGTTGATTATTGATTTATAGTAGTTGGGTAGCCACACAACTCCATGTGATTGTGTTGCACATTAGAATCTATAAATAAATCAGAACATACTGATTAAAAAAAATGGCACATTTAGGACTACATTGGCAAGGAAAACAGGAAGACGCAAACAGGAAGAACTCTGGGAAGACAAAGGAAAAGGGAAGAATCAGGAGAAGACTACTTTGGCAAGTAAGGTTTAGATTCTCTGTGTGTTTTTCTCAACATGGTTTAGATTCTATGTTGCAATTAGGACATAAAAATACGCATGGTTTTGAGAGGATTTTGCACCAGGAAAAGAACAAATATTATTAAGGAGATATGCTTGCCAAAACCCCCTTTTCTTTTTTGGTGTCAAAAAATACGGCTGATTTCTTGTTTCCGATACAGCTGCAATGGTTATGGGCCAATTCCCAGTAACTACATGGACCTAAATGTTGTCTCCTAGTTTATGTTAGGCACTGGGCAGCCTTGTTGAACTTGAACCTTATTTTTGGGCCTCACACTTTCAGACACTAATAATGCAGGTTGTGAAGAGATACAGTCTTATCCAAGAAATCAACTTATTGATTTGGTATGTTACACAACAACATAAATAAGAAATTGTTGTGTAATTTACGTTTATATTATTACATTTTTTGCAGTGGGCACCTTCATCTCTCATGCACTTACCCAAAACCCAAAGTGCTAAGTTTTCTGTTGATGCATCACTAAAACACACATATTCCAGTTTTGTAGAGTGTGTTCTTATACAAGTATGTAGCTAAAGCCTAAACCAATCTCAGACAGTATGGAACTTTGAATGCCTCATTAACTGCCTCAACCTTAACTCCAGCTATACTTGACTGTGTAGAACTACTGCATAACCAGACAAGTTGACACTGATCGAGCATGGTAGATTGTCTGGTTGCTTCCCTCTCCTCTTTATTTTCTATTGCCCTCTCCTTCATATTCCTATTTCAAGGCTATCATATGCTCTTCATATGTGTTAATTAAAGTTTACAACTAATCATCATAACCAAGATGATCCTCGACATGGAGCCTTTTTTATTGAGGCTGCCAAATAAATGTTTTCGTTGTTGGGCCTTCGTTGGATTTCATTTTTCTATATTAAATTTGACACTTGTGGATGTGAATATCCTTCCGTTTGGTACCACAAGAGATTATAATTTTAAATATAATATCGATTACCACCGTATAAAATTTAAAATAGCAATAGGGTATATTTAGTTGAATTGATCGAATCTAATTCAACAAAATTTTAAAATTATAAATAAAATATTTTATCAAATATTAAAAAATATATTTTATTATTAATATTTTATCAAATATCGATTAAAATACTAATCTTTTCAACAAAAAAACCAAATTTTATAAAAAATTTCAAATTAAAAAATGGGTATGAATCAATACGGTATATATATACAACCCGTATTAAATTTGAAGGCAATATATATTATACCGAGTACAATTAAATAGTACAAAAATTTATTTAAAAGTATGCAACTGGTTACTACTTTTCGGTTTTCATTCTAAACAAATATCACAAATTTTAATGTATGGGACATTTCAAATATGATAACCTCCTAGCACTAACCACTGATTCTATTATTAAAAAAAGTTATTGAACTTTTATTTTTAAAAATTGTTTTTATATTATTTTAAATATAAAACTAATAATAGATTAAGCTCACTTATGACCTCGTTAAATCAAGACAGTGGCGTGGCTAACTTTTTCTTAGTAAGCAGACATTCATTAAAGCTGTTTATCCCCACAGATTCACATGGCGGGGCCCGTCGCCTAAACAGTCACAGCCGTCCAGCCTGTATCCCATCACCTCCAACCGTCGCCGTAGAACACTTTACCCCACACTTTCGTCTCCAACCAAATCCAACACTTCTCTCTTTCCTACTCCCACACCACTCCTCTTACTCGCTAGCCATGCATCTTCCATGGCCGCTGTAACTACAAGCTCCTCCCCGAGACAACTGCTTTCCGACAAATCTCTTCTTTCTTCCTCGTCGTTTCCTGCACTCAATGGAGCTTTCTGCTTGAACCGTTCTCAGCTTTTCGGCTCTCTGTGGTTGCTAAAATCTTTGTTCTCTTCTACTACTTCCGAGTTCTGGCATTGTAGATTGTTTTATTCACTGTTTGTTTGTTGGGTCGGTCGCCGTTGTTGTAACGTTCTTTTGAGCTGCTTGGTTTCTTCTGAGGTTGTTTTTTTGTATCGTTTGCTTCAAACTCCTGCAGCTATTGTACCATAGTAGCATCTGTTTTGATTCTGTTCAAAAAAATGAGTCGTTCCTCTGTTTCCTTTGTTCTTTTTCTGATTGCGTACAACTTTTCATTCTCAAAGTAGAGTCTTTGCCATCATTTTCAGGACTTGAGAGGCAGTTTAGTTTACCGACGATCAATTTTGTGGAAGATGAGGCTCGAGATGCGTCTGTTTGTCTTGGAGATCTTTCTGTGCTGTTTACTGTTGGCGCCATTGGAGAGCTTAGCCTGGCCGGGCAGCAACGTAGTGACATGTTCTGGGTCGATGCCGATGAGGAGACGGCGGAACCTCATCACCATTACCCAGTTTGGAGGTGTTGGGGATGGGAGGACTCTGAACACCGGGGCTTTCCTGGAGGCTATTTACTGGATTCAACATCTTAACAGGAAAGGTGGCACCTTGCTCTACATTCCACCCGGGGTCTGGCTCACAGAGAGCTTCAACCTTACAAGCCACATGACCCTGTTCTTAGCAAAGGATGCTGTTCTCAAGGCCACCCAGGTTGGAACCTCTCCCTTTTATCATGAGAATGATAGCAAAGTGTGGTGAAACCTCTTCCTTATATCATGTTATTGATGGGCATTCTTTTAGCAAAGTGAGGTGAATGATCAGTGTGCACCCCTTTCTTTTTGGTTTGTCATGATGCTTCTGGTTAATAGTTGCATTGGTATGTAGTAGGATTTGTGAATAGATATATATGATTGCTTAGCACAAAGTTGATCTATGTTCTGACCAATCATGAAATTGAAGAGTGTAAATGCATCCTTTTTATTAGACCATAGTATGGGAAAAAAAAGATAATGTGATGCCACTCTATTGGATTGAATAATAATGCAGGATACAGGAAACTGGCCGTTGATTGCTCCTTTGCCTTCTTACGGCAGGGGCCGAGAGCGTCCTGGGGGAAGGTACACGAGCTTCATCCATGGTGATGGCATTCGAGATGTGATAATTACTGGTACCCTTCCAAACTTCCTCTAATTTCTTATATTATGGCACTGTCCGAGCACATAGTATCATTGTTGTTTCTCCTAATGAATGGAATCTATATGTGATGTACAGGTGAGAATGGAACTATAGATGGCCAAGGTGGTGTGTGGTGGAACATGTGGAGACAAGGGACTCTCCAATTTACCAGACCAAACCTCATCGAGCTGATAAACTCCAAGGATATACTAATCGCCAATGTCATCTTGCGCAACTCTCCTTTCTGGAATATCCATCCTGTCTATTGCAGGTATGGTACTTCCAGTAGAATTTTTTCTGGGTCATTTCTTCTAGCTGTTTACTGCATTGATCACATTTCACTCAACCTTAATTTTCTCATACAAAAAGAAAAAGAAAAAAGCCTAACATACAAGCATTATTAGGACTGCTAACAAAGCTTCATTGTGCATATATTAAAGCTCTGTAGTGCATCCATCTCTTTCCATGGAAATTCGTATCTTAGTTGTTATGGTCATTCTCATGGCGTGGTCCTTGGGATATTATATTCTACTTCACGTGAGATGGCCTCCTAGCATTACTCTTTGAAAGGAGAAACAGATGGTCTAACTTTTGATAACGAGGATCCTGGTCTAGCTATTTTATATTTAGTATTTACCTTTGTTCTTCCTTGAAAGAAGAGAAAAAAAGACAAGAAGAAAGGTTGGCTTCATTCACTTTATTATTATCAGTTCGTCAACATCTTTTTCTTTTTGCTAAAACCAGGTCACATGTCGCACAACAACATGCTTAAACCTGATTGTGATTCTAAAACATAGCCAATGTAAAAATTTGTTTACAGAATTGTTCTAAAGCATGGCACTTGTTTAATGCTCGAACTCCAGAGCATGCTTTTTGGTCGATTCCATCTGAACAACTTTCTTTTTCTTCTTCTTCTTCTTCCCAGCAACGTTGTCTTGAGATACCTTACTATATTGGCACCTTATGACTCTCCAAACACCGATGGGATAGACCCAGGTATTTAGAAGTCAGGATATGTTTCTTTACCTATTGATATGAAGTTATGAACAATGTCGTTCCCCTCATGCCACATTCATTGATGTATACATGGTAATCCAGATTCGAGCTACAAAGTGTGCATAGAAGACTCATATATTGCAACAGGCGATGATCTAATCGCAATAAAGAGTGGCTGGGACGAGTATGGCATCGCATTCGCCCGGCCTAGCGTGGACATCACAATCCGGCGGATCACGGGCACCACTCCGTTCTCCGGCATTGCCATCGGCAGTGAGGCCTCCGGCGGAGTAGAGAACGTGCTCGCAGAGCACATCAACATCCTCAACTCCGGCTTCGGCATCAATATAAAGACCAATGCTGGAAGAGGAGGCACCATTAGGAACATAACAATATTAGATGTGTACATGGACAGAGTCCGAAAGGCGATAAGGATTTCGGGTAATTCCGGCGACCACCCAGATAATGGGTTCAATCCATATGCATTGCCTACGGTAGATGGTATAACAATCAAGGATGTGTGGGGGTTCAATGTCGAGCAACCTGGCTCAATGCAAGGGATCAAGAACTCACCATTTACCAGAATATGCCTCTCCAATGTGAAGCTCTATGGCGGTCGTTCAAGGCCAATACAGATGGTATGGCAATGTGGGGATATAACCGGGGCAGCCCTCCAAGTGAGCCCTTCTCCTTGTGCAGAGCTTATAAGCTCACATGGCAATGATATTTGTTTTGGTAGCATTTAAGATCACCAAGTCATGTTTATATTATCATGTTCTCGTGTTTATGTGTGTATATTGAGGAGCAAAGTTCCACGAGTGTTATTCTACTCCAATCATCTGTCAAGCAAGCTAGCTATAAAACAGTCCATGGGTTTTTTATTAAGTCCCAACAAGGGAGAAGTAGAAGCAGATTTATTCATTTTATGAAATTCACATTCTTACAATCACTAGGATTGGGAGAGGAGAACATCTTTGTAAGGTGTGGACGAAGTAGTGAAATCACGTCCGGCTTCAGTTTTTGCTGCTATCTCACGGTGTTCTTCCAAGAGTGGATCTTGCCCTTCCCTTCCTCGGCTAATACGCTCCCTTGCTCCACCTCTGAGCCTCTCCAACCTAACAGCACCTCTTTGTTGCATCTTGAACACCTTAACCACATTCACCAATCCTCCCACCAGGAACAGGAAGCTTCCCCATATTCCAAACCACACCCAATGCCACCCCTATCAAAACAACCACTCTGTCAACACAAATGTTGTGAGCAAGCAAATCAACAGTGCAACGTTTCAAATGTATAACATACAAGCTCTTACCAGTAGTTGCAGCGAGTGATGGATCCGGGGAACCTGCCCTCGAATGTTGAGGATGCCCCCAACAAGAAAAAGCAAACTCCCTACAAGAAATTGGATTTGAACTCCCTTTTGGAGGATCTGTACATGACCATCGGCTCTCTCGTATATCTGGCAAGAATCATGAATCGAACCAATCACCCACAAAGCCGGCCCTGCAACAAGTAATCTCAGAGCATGCTTCTGTACCCGCATGCTCTCATAGTTCTTACCCTCCTGCACTTAAGCTTAAACGCGTTAGCTCTAACTCTCAAATCTGCCACCAAGGCCTCTGTTTTCATTAATCTGTAATATATACAACTTCGACTATGGGTTAGGATCTAAGGATCTTAAAATGTAGCAAAAGATGGAAAAAACAATTATGAAACATACATGATCATGAACTTGTTCATCACATGGATGTGAAGTTAGTATGTACCTCTGAAAGAAGCAGGGCCACGCCGACGAAGATGAGAATAGAGCCCAATGCATGCACCGAAGGAGCTGCAAACTCAACGAGCACAAGCTGGGGATCCGATCCAAGAAGCGTCCATCGGAATTCGACGCCGGCTAGGTGGGCGGCGAGGTCGTGAAGGTTGACGAGAGCTACAATGGCCAGGGCTATGAGGATGACCACCGAACCAGACTTGGCGTCGCCGGCGTAGCCAAGCTGGGCAAGGAAGCCGGCGAGCAGCAGGACGACGGCGACGATATAGACGCCGGCGGTGATGTACTCCCACCTGTTCTTGACCCGCCATGGCCCGTACAGCCGGCTCTCCCTAGCACTTGCCAACTTCACCATGGACGTATATCTCTCTGGCAATTGAGTAGATGTATTTGTGTGCTCCTCTTTTGCTTTCTCTGATATGCGTTCTCGAATTTGAGCTCTGTAAACGAGGATATTGGAGTCGGAGAGGGAGCTCAGAGATGAAGAAACAAGGGAGGAAGGTAGATAAGGAGATTGCGGTGGTGCAGCGTGGGACTCGTGTTGCTGTGGATGCTACGTGTGGTGCTGCATGGTGCTGCTGTGCATGCTGGTTTCGTTGCTTCTTTCTCTGCTTCCGGTTGGCTGTTGCCACCTTCCTCTTCTGTTAGATTTACCAGCAGCTGGCCTTTCATGGTTGGTGCAGAATTTGCTCTGCTACTAGTGGTACAATTTCGCCAAAACATCAAAGATATATCTTTAATTTTAAAAAAATCAAAGAAATGTAGAAAACAGGCCAGGCAGGAATCAGATTAACTTTGAGGAGTAAGAATTGGAATTAGATTAGCTTTGATAAGAAATATTTGCAAGCTATGTCATGAAATAGGTGACATGGGCATTATTTTTTTGCTCACATCACCTCATATCGCTAAATTGGTGTAGCTTTTGGTCAGGCATTGAAAGATAAAATATTTCCCCCAATCTGCTCAGCAAAAGATCATGCGCATTCTTGCAATTGACTAGGAAGAGAACTTTACAAACAAATCGATGTTGGATTCCTTCATTATGCAACAAACCTTCTAAAAGAAATTATGAAATTTCTGTGAACAAAATTTTTCAAATGAATTTACAAGAATATACATTATATCGAAGGCACAAATCATTCACGGATGAAACGTATATTTCGAAGGTGTTCCCTGCTGGGAATGATCAAAATGACCTGAAGAGGCGAGGATATCCACATACTGACTAGTGCTTACGGAAATGTTCCTCGTCATTGCTACAAATTCCTCGTTGATTCTTCCATCCTAACAAATATAAAGTTTACCAATTAGCATCGAAACTTCAACCAGTTGTTAATCATGTTATTGTATGGAAGAATTTGTTCTATGCAATTATAATGATGAAAAGAATACCAATTCATGTTTTGTTTGCAAATGAGAAGGATGCCGCTTGACTTACATTATCAGTGTCGACCTCTTCGATGATGTTCGGTTTATCCCATACCAGCTCTGGGGGTGACGGGTGACTTGTATATAGGCTAATGGGAAAGCCTTATTCCTTGAGCTAGCTTTTGGATTAAGAAAGGCTCGTGACACCTATCTGTAGGAAGGTGGGGCCCCGGTTGATGATTTGGGTGGCTTGGTCCTCACGTTACGGTTGGATTAGCCCGAATTGGAGTCTCCGAACTGGACCGAATTGGATTAGCCGAATTGGAGTCTCCGAGAACTGGACCCGAATTGGATTAGCCCGAATTGGAGTCTAGAACTGGACCCGATGGATTAGCCGATTGGAGTCTCCGAGACTGGACCCGAGTCGGGTCTCCGAGAGCTGAACTGATCTCCAGCATGTGTGAGGTGGATTAGCCGAGGGGGGTGATTGGTGGGTTTATCCACATCTCCAGCATGTATGAGGGTAAATCAAAAGTGAACTTATATACAAAGATCCACATCTCCAGCATGTGTGAGGGTAAATCAAAAGTGAACTTATATACAACATCATTGCTTACCCACTCTTGTCCTCATCAAAGAACTCAAAAGCCTTCTATAGATGTTCTTCTTTCTCAAATCTATTTATATGGATAGTAGCCGAGATAAACCCAATGTAATCTATAGTTCCATTACCATCTATATCAGCCTAAAAAAGTAGATTTATCAGCTGTAAGTAGTAGAAAATTTTTGATTTTAGATGTTACAACCTATTTAATTTTCAAAATTTAAATTATCAAAGTTGGCCACTCAATAGCATGTGTTTTAATGGGAAGAGACTTAAATATAGAAGGATATGGAGCATTTCATATCACAAATGATACTTACTGTCATATCACCCTTGACTGTTGAAATATTTCATTAAAATTGGCATGCACCTTACCAACAGGTTTAGACAAAAAATTGAACTTGACAAGTCTCTCCAGGATATTCATATTAGACCTAGTTATGAAAATATAATTCCATGTAGGTCAACTTTCAAGTGACAAAAGATTTAAAAAATAAAAAAATAGGAAATAATCCTACCACATCCATTAGTTGTCTAACTTCGGATTCTGAAAGATTTGTGCCCAGTTTCTCAAGACCAATTATCAGTTCTTCCAATGTGTTTGTTCCACTACTATATGCGTCCAAAGATTTGAACATTTCTTTCAACCACATAATTTCTTCCTCTGATACATTCTCAGCAATCACCTGACACAAATGTATACTAATTGGTCAGTACCAGATAAGATAGAATGAAAGAAATGAAAACAGAAACTCGAAAGCAATTTCACCTTTAGAGCCACTTTTTTAAATTTGTTCATTGCTCTGGATTGCTTCAGTCATGTTAACACTGCAAAGTCAATTGGCTCGTCAGAAGCATTTCCCTCTTCAAGGATCCAAGGATGATCTGCAAAACCTGAAACATGCTAGACAGCATGGGGCTGGTTATTCAGAAGGCAAGAATGTTCACTTGTCAATTGGATGCTATCAAAGTCACAAACGTTTTGATAAGTTTTAATCCTACATTAGTAGAAGAGCTTCATATATTTTATCAACAACCTTGCCACTAACAATTTGAAAAAAAAAAGAGTGAAAAATACCACAGAACCTCCAGCACAGGCATATGTACATCATCTGGTTCCTTTGAGTCAATAGACCTGCCCAGAAAGGTGGGAATCCAGTGAGGAGAATGTAGCGTATCACTCCAGCACTCCATATATCAGCAGAGTAATTAAACGAGCTATTAAGCCTTCTTTTTTTTATGTATCAAATAGCTTCCACAAAATCTTGAACGAGCTATTAAGCCTTCTTTTTTTTATGTATCAAATAGCTTCCACAAAATCTTCAGTGAGTGTTCTGGTTGCATGAAGCTATGCTTAAATCAAAGATGTATGCTAATGATAGTTATCTTTGAAGTACAAGGCAGTTTTCTTTTCATTCCAGTTGCGCCAGTTGGCAAGATCAAGAAACAAGTGCATCTTTTTAAACAGTTCTCCTCCAACTTAGCAGAGTAATTACAGGAAGGAATCTTGCTACCCAAAATTTACGTGGAACCTATCCTTAAATCTATTGGACGTGTGGTTTAATAAGAACCTATTCTTAAATATGCAACAGTATGTCCATCCAATCTCTAGTGCCATGCGCTAGTTAACTATGAAGCTTCGTATTGCTATAAATAAAGTCTCTCTAATAAAATATGATCGTTTCGTAGTCCTGCCCTCATATAGCATATATCCCCTAGACTATCTCCGTCATTCTCCCTTGCCGCCGCATCTGACTCTCTCTTCAAGCTTCATTTTAAACCGTTAAAAAAAGATCCCTCAACATGGCCATTCACCTCTTCTGGCAACTTCACCTTCATCTTAGCCTACGCTATTCTTAAACATTCAACTGTCACTGTGCCTCCATGTTTTCTTTCAAACATCTCCCATTGAACCTTCGTCTATCTTTCCAAAAAATTTCTGCACATCTCATTCAATCTCCACTATCTTGCCCTTTTCTAATCAAACTGTGATATTAGTGTCACATTAGGAGAAATCTTGAGTAAGCTTTATTGTTGAAATTGCAAATCCTACTCTGCTGTACTCACTTTATATGAAATATGAACTTCAAAAATTACACCCAGAATGCTTCAAACAAAAAGAGACATTTTTTAGGGTTTACAACAGGTTTGAAGAAGACGGAGAGACCAAAGTCGATAGCTTTCAAGGGGGATTGTCCCCGGCATGCAAAAACAGTAAAATTTTCGGGCTTTAGGTCCCTATGCATCACCCCCATGGAGTGGCAATAGTGTACCACCGTCCCAATCTGCCGGAAAATCACCGCCGCCGCCCGCTCTCTATGATGCCCCTTGGCTATGATCCGATCGAACAGCTCCCTACCGGCGCAGTACTCCATGACCAGGTTCACCGAGTGGCGGTCCTCGTACACGCCCTTGACCTCCACCTCTTAGGAGTGCCCGGAGAGGTGGTACATCACCTGAACCTCGTGCCGGAGGCCATCTTCGTCGGCGGCCGGCGAGGATGGGGCGGGCAACGGACTCTGCAGGTGCGTCGCTCGCCGGTGCCGCGGTCGGTGCAGAGGTAGGTGACGCCGAACTGGCCGCGGCCGATCTGGTGGTTTAGGCAGGGTCTCGCGGAGGTCGCGCATGGAGCGGCCGAGGACGCTGCCGGAACGGCTGGGGTCGGACGAAACACCAAGCAGCCTCTTTATCATTTTTTCTATCTTGATGATCTGCAGTAGTTTCTCTTCATGTATTTTTGCTTTTCTGTATTATTTTCTTTAGAGGTTAGAATTATCTTCCATCTCTTCTTCCGGCGGAAGATTGTTAAAATCAAGAAATAACAACTCATCGGGAAGTAATGACGTATAATCAGGAGAATATAAAAACTCTTGTATCTGCATAGATATAGATATGGAAAATCCGTCGAAATTGGCAACTTGATTCTTGTCATGGCTGTTGGGCATCTGCATGAAAATATGATTCCCACGTAAATCTTGGTTAAACTCTTTTTGTGTAATTCTTTTCGAGTATTTTTTCTCGATGCATGTTTTTACCTTTCGTCGACGACTCACTTGTTTCTACTCATGCAATGAATTTTCGTCGAATGCTCACTGTTTCGTCGGCCTTTCTCATATATCTTACGTAAAACACACTTATCCAACTGCAAATATAATATATATATAATATATATATACACATGAAAATTATAATACTTGATGTCTATTATTCGCTTAAACCGTATGTATTACATTAATATATATTATTGATGATATATAACATATAAACATTAAATATCTGTAAGTTCAAAAGTTTATAGAGGAAAAAAGTTAAAATATTTTGTTTGATAGTTGGTATCTTTGAGCTAATAGTTATTTAGTAATATTACATCATCTAATTGTAGTTTCTAAAATTGAATAAAATTTACTTTAAGATTTTAATAATTGATTAGAAAACAAACCGATATATGAATCCTACATCATATAAAAACATGTGTACTCTAAACCTTGCACGAATCATAGATGTAAACGTGTACTTAAAACTAGATGTCATCATATACCAGCCGT
>JAURVB010004776.1:0-125806 GCA_033002965.1 Piper betle
GAGCTGGGCGGCGTCGGTCGACGGCCAGGCGGCGCCGATAGCGGCGGCGGTGGCGCGCGAACAGGGGCGGCGCGGGCGAGGGTTTGGGCGCGGGGGAAGAAAAAGTCGGGGTGAAAATGGGTGGCAAACTCGTAAATAATACTTGACTCGTCTCCGGCTCGAGTCAAGTATCATAACTAACTCGTATTAAATCCTAAAAAAATTCATAAAAATCGGGAAAAATCCCGTAAAATCAAACAACACCAAAAAAAATTATAATGATATGCTCTAGAACTATCAACCCACCCAAAATGCCCGCGACGCGTCCTAACGCGGTAAACGGCCTAAAACTAATTCTACGATCCACTATATATAAAATAAAAAAATCACTGGCATACTCTCATATATTCTGATAACTCATTCTGTTCTGCTGTATTCATGACGTTATCATCATATACTTGGGTACGCATGACCCTCATAGCTCATACACGCGACTGACATCGGCTCAGTACACGTGTCCTGAAACTGACTCAACTCGAAAAATAACGGTCGACCCGACCGGTTCTGAATATAAAACCCTGACTCGAATCGTGGGTTTTACATGGACTTTTTTAACTTTTTTAAAAGGCCACAAGCCAGAGTAAAAACCTCCTCTGCCTCATTATCTTTTAGACATTTTCAGTCACGTAGCAATTTGCTTACTAAAAAATTACTATTGATGCTTCCTAAATAAGTTATTAGTAATGTCATTGTAGATTAGAATAGTTGTTTTCATTAAAGATGATAGAGGATTATTTTAACTTATTATAATTACTCTAAAATTGTTAGGATTATTAAAAACATCATTAGCCTATCCACTATATTCTTTAAGTCTTTCTTTGTTAGTTTCACTATATTAGCATCCAAACCTGATATAAAAGAACATACTTGTCTTGTCTTGGCCTAAGATTCATTCTCACTCCCTTTGGGCTCTAACCATGGTTGCATAAATCGGAATCGGAATCGGAATCGGTTTTCCAGTGAATCGGAATCGGAATCGGAATCGGTCTGAATCGGCCAGGAATCGGTCTGAATCGGCCAGGAATCGGTTCAGTTGAATCGGTCCAAATTAATTTAATCAGTTATATATAATAATTTGACAATTTATAATATAAATATATTAAAATTAAGTATTGATGTTATTTTGATATTATTCTGTGTATTATAGTTTTTGATATTTTTAAATATTTTTTAAGATTTTTTTAAATTATTTCGAATTAATTATTATTTTTGACTCGAGTTAGACTCGAGTCAACTTTTAATTACAAGAATGCCACCGTGCGATTTTTACCCCCCGCCGCCACCGGCGGCCCGGTCGGCGGCGAGTCTCGCGGCGGCGATGTCGGAGGATGTCGGCAGCCCGGCCGGACGAACCGTCGGCGGCCCGGAGCCGGCGGCGGAGTCGGCGGCGATTCGTGCGTGCCCGATTCGGTCCGGCCACGGGTGGGCGGCGACGTTGCGAGGTCGGCGGCGAGGTCGGCAGCCCGGTCGGCGGCGAGCGCGGAGTCGGGGCCGCACGGCGGAGGCGGAAACCGGGCGGCGGCGGGCGGACGAGCGGCGGCGGTGTCGGGGGAGCGGGTTTGATTTTAGGTTTTTAAAATCCAAATTACCATTTTACCCATGCTTAAATAATTTAATAAAAATCATACCTAGGGTATTTTGGTAATTTCCTAAAAAACCGATTCCGATTTAAATCGGCCGATTCCGATTCCGATTTAAATCGGTCGGAATCGGCCGAACTCGGCCGATTCCGGGGCCGATTCGGGGCCGCCCGATTCGGCCCCGAAATCGGATCGGCGCGACGCCGATCCGATTTAAATCGGCCGATTCCGCACGGAATCGGCCGATTTCTACAACACTGGCTCTAACCCTATGGTTAATACAAATAATTGTTGATCTTCTCAAAACTACTTTCCCCGCATTAAAAACTAATTTTAAAGCCTTCAAGCTATTTTTTTCTATTTGCAGTTTTAGATATTAATTGTGATTATAGGTAGATCTAAAATAAATTTCTAGAACTGTTTTTTTTATGATAATTTTTTTAAAGGTATGCACTTCTTATCAAAAAAGGGGATCCGGGTTTTAATATTACCTAGTGGCGAGAAATCAAAGCAAATTACCAAAAAAATAAAGATATTTAATTAAAACATTAAAATTACCTTTAAATAAAAAATAAAAAATTAAAATTTTTTTTAAAGGCGACTAAATCAGATCGCCTTCGGCCGAAAATCGTCCCATTGTTGGGGGCGGAGACCCTTAATTTTTTTAAGATACTTTTATATTTTAATTAAATTTTTTTCCTGATAATTTACTTTCATTCACTACCTACGGAGTAATATAAAAATTTATCTTCCTTTTTTCTAGTAAAAAGCTGTGAATACTTGACCCGCTAATCCGACGTGGTCTTTCAATCTTACCTTAAAAAAACAGTTGAGTGGAGGTAACGTGGCCAACAACTAACCGTACGACCACTAGATTCTAATCACCGACCAACCGATCGCCGCCGCCGTGGACGTCAAGATGGCCGAGATCATGGCCGAGCTCTGCCGCCGGCTTGTCGACCACCCCACCATCGCCACCTTCGAGTGGACACCAGGGCATACCTTCGCCTCCACCCCGACCTTCCTCGCCGCCGCAGTCGTCCTCTACCTCACTCTCACCCTCCTCCTCCACCGCCTCAACCTCCTCCTCCCCGCCGCCCTTCTCCGCCCCATCTCCGCCACCCACAACCTCCTCCTCCTCTCCCTCTCCCTCTTCATGGCCGCCGGCTGCTCCCTCTCCGCCGCCTCCGCACTGCGCCGCCGGCGCCACCTCTTCTGCTTCCCCACCCCCACCCCTCCCGCGGGCCCCCTCTTCTTCTACGCCTACGTCTTCTACCTCTCCAAGCTCCTCGAGTTCTCCGACACCCTCCTCATCCTCCTCGGCCCCACCCGCCGCCGCCGCCTCTCCTTCCTCCATGTCTACCACCACGCCACCGTCGTCGTCATGTCCTACCTCTGGCTCGACCACTCCCAGTCCTTGTTCCCGGTCGCGCTCGTCACCAACGCCGTCGTTCACGTCGTGATGTACGGGTACTACTTCTTGTGCAGCGTCGGGTGCCGGCCGGCGTGGAAGAGGGCGGTGACCGACCTGCAGATTGTGCAGTTTGTGTTCAGTTTTGCGGTGTCGGTGGTGCTGCTGTGGATGCAGTTTGTTGACAGGGAAGGGGAAGGGTGCTCGGGGATGGGGGCGTGGTGCTTCAATGCCTTCTTCAATGCCTCCCTCCTTGGCCTCTTCATCAATTTTCACTTGCAAAACTATAGATCGGCTAAAGCAAACAAGCAAGGAAAGCTCAAAGCCGGGTGATTGATTTATCTGGTAATATCAACACCGTTCTCTTACTTTTTCTCATTCTTTACGAATTCATAATTTCACCTGTGATTGATTGTAATCCAAGCTTCTCGTAGTCGGTGGTTGAATTTACCACATATTTATTTGGTTGGATCAGATTCACTTATCATATTGAGAGTTGAAGGTTCCATGTAGTTTGCATGCTTAGTGCTGATTTAGATTCATTAGAATGATATTGGTACATTTGATTAATTGCCCATTCATCTATTTAGCTTGGACTGCACTGATCACACAAGCAGATGTCTCTAGTTTCGCCCTGGGCAGTCCTTTTCCAGTACCAGCAAAATTAAATGGCCTATTTTTTGGTTTGCGTCTAATAATTATGCCTACGCAGAACTTACCTTCCTTTCCACTTTGGCGTTTATCTTCGACCTTTGATTAATTTTATATGTTGATGTGGTCAAGCGGATATCATATCCCAGTGGGGAAATGGACTCAAACACGCGTATCGTAGTCATCATATACAAGCAATTCATTGTTTCAAATCCACTTTCTTGCACCTAATTTATGTTCATCATGCTGTAGCAAGGTCTCCACCGCACGTCATTACCATTTTATCTTGCTTGTTTTTGCGCTAGATCCATTAGTCACTGATATCATACTTAGAGCTGACAACTTTGTGACTGTGAACTACTAGGAAAAGTCATCTTATACCCAATGATACTACTATATCCAATATCCTTTTCTTTTACTCTGTATTAGCTACGAAAGTGTGTGTTTTTCAGCAAATACATGAAGCAGCAAATTTCTGCAAGGATAAGTGTTCTAATGTTTCAATATCTTAGAAATCTATTGGTTCTTTGTATGTAATAATCCAATCCAAGAAGGTAATAACGAAATCTTTGGTAGGAGAAATGATGGAAAACACTTCTTGAGGAATTTGTTAAATATCTTTGCTCATTCTAACCTAGGAACCTCCCACATAGACTCATTAATTGAAGTTTGAGGATGTGAGAACATTCACTTTCTATCTTTACGACTTACACTAAATTATGTGGCTTTCACTTCTCATTGATCAGGACGTGCTCGTTTGAGTATTGGCAGAGATAATTGTGCATTTATTTGGCTTTCCTTATTATATATCTCTTTGTTCGGCTTTCAATTTACTAGAGAAGTTATCAGTCATGAAGTTTCCGTTCAAGTAGGCAAGTCTTTGGTCGATCCATTTGTACAAAAGTGTTTCAGATCAATATGATCTCAGCCAGAAACTTATTGGCATTGAAGCAATTCCACCTGGTATACATACCATCCAGCATCAAACGCTAGAATTTTTTTGGGTATCAGATGCGTCTTAAGAGTAATGCCAATCAAAAATCACATTTTGATCTGGATGGGTAGAATAAGCAGTGGTGTTGAAATAACCAACCTCCCCCACTTCAGTCAAATATATGTAAGGTGCCCAAATTTGAAATTGCAACATTATCTTCTCTTGAATACTGTATTGAATTGTGTTTTTTGTGACCATGACACACGAGGGGCCAGTTATTAGGCGCTTCGTTTTGTTTCTTGTATCCATAGTTAGAAGTTGTCATATAACTGCTTCAAAAATTTAATTTAGTCAATTGCTTCTACACTCTGCAATCTTCATTCTGTTGCAAACATCAAAACTTCTTAGCTGTTGCTAGACGAGCTTTGTTTTTGTACGCGTATTTTTTATCTTTCTCATGTCATTCGCATGATTTTTCTCTTTGAAAATCTGTTTTTCACCAAGTTGTACAACACTAAAGATTCACAGTGGCGACTAGAATCAAGATTGAAGGCCTCCAGCAATCTCCACAGCTGCCTGTATAAACTACAACCACGTTAATTAAAAAAAATTCAACTAGGTTAAACGTTTGTAATCATTGACTAGCGAATGTTTTGTACCAGGCTGGGTGAGATAAGTGCTGATTATAAGTTTTGATCATATCTGCAGGTTAAGTGTTGAAGTTCTAACTTAAATGTTTATTTATATTATATTACTTGGAGGGTGGTGTACTGTGAACAATGTGCGACATCCCTTAGGCTTCTACTAGTGGGGCAAGATGATGCGTCGCAGACTAAATGTATCGCATGGGCTTCTATTCATGGCCGTGACTGAAAACAACATTCTGCCTACATGTGGATTGGATAAATACAGCCCAAGGAATAATGGAGACCCATGTTAATACATCCCCTGGTCAAGCTTAGTCTCCCTCCGATCATTAAAGTGCTCGTGGACTATTGCCAACATTTCCAGCAACCCATCTGTCTCTTATTGCACAAACTTGAGAGTTATGGGGCCTAAAATACCTAATAGGTATACTACGTTTTGCTATATATATAAGGAAGAAAATATGTAATACAAGTGTTCATTCATTTATAGATAGTCTCAATGGCATGGGCCAACCCATGCCAAATAGTATCAAAATAATTGAAATCAATTGAGTAGATGGAAAAAAGACAACTGAATTTACTTGTTTTCAAACATTTCTCAAATGTGTTTTGAACACGGCGATGGAATTTCCTGCTAACTGCCATAAAAATGAGTAGCACGAAAGAATTTCGTTCTGAGTTACAGATTGAACTCAAGGCTTTATTTTCTTTAGCTAAAAAATAATGAACAGGAGGTTACATAAATTAGTCAGTAGCGCTCCATATATGTTAATAAATGTATTATAAGAGCCGGTAATTAAGAAATAAATGAATGATTAACAAAAACTCCACAAGGGGATGTCTCCCTCCTCATCGTAGTCGTCCATGGCAGGAGGTGCAGGAAGTGGATCAGACAATGGGAATGCATCTAAGGTATCGTAATCTACCCAGTTCTTGTCCATCAGTGGCCACTCAATCTGGCATGTTATCATCTCCGAGCTATCCAAATATGTCTTGTAAACCTCGTCGCCGTTATCAGACAGAAGTGATGAAGAAGAAACTGACGAGGGAGATGGAGAAGATGACGATGAAGCTGATGAGGGAGGAGAAGATGACGATGAAGCTGATGAGGGAGGAGAAGTAGCTTCTACTTCATGAGAATCATCCGGAGAAGATACACTGTTATCAATGATGATACCTGTTGTTGCATTGGCTGCAGCAGCTGCCACTCTCTGGATGGATTTAGGGGACAAAATGGTGTCATGATCAGGGAGGTCTATTGGAAGGGAGGAAGGAAAGTTGAGAGAGGCACCGGATCCTTTCAAGCACAAAAGTGCAGCATCATAGGCCCTGGCAGCTGCCTCAGGAGTGGCATATGAGCCAAGCCAGATCCTTGTCTTTTGGTTTGGAGTTCTGATCTCTGAGACCCATGACCCCCAGCTCCTCATTCTTACACCTTTGTACTGCTTCTTCCTTGCAGGGATAGTTGATGAAGGCAGCTGCTTTTGTTGGATTTTTTCTTCAACCTCCTGCTGGGCTCCTTGTGAGTAGTTGATGACTTTGCTCTTCCCCATCTCGACGGATGAAATGAATAGAAGAAGAACTAACAAGTACTCAAAGAGTGCAAGCTGGAAGAGGTGCTGCTTCTTCTCTCTTTTGGCTTTCTTTGATCTTCTTTGCAGCTTGTGCCTTCCTCTCTGTGTAATGTGAGATGGAAAAGAGAGTTGAGAGCAAATGGGTCATTTATAGGCAAGCTTCATTGCCAGATCCGGCAGCACAACATAGAAGGGGAGGATAAAAAAATGGAAAAGGATATGCAAGATATTGCTAAAAATTATAACCTGATATATACAGTTACCAAAGATTAAAGTAGACAGCACATGTATGGTTAATTTATTTACTAGTCAATGTGTCAAGGCCAAACAACTTCTATTTACACTGCTCTTGACTTTTTCTTGAGTTGGTGAAGGTGATAGAGGAATGGTAACTGTACTACTTATGAAAATGACATGGCAGTTTATTTATTGATTCTCAATTTATAATTAACACGTAAAGGAGGCAAAGAATGTCTCTTTCCTCAACACTAATGTACTTCGATGTGTATTTGTTAGGTTAATTTCTGTTTCATGTTAAAGATTTATGACAGGTATTGATCACACTGGTCAGATGCATTTTCGGAAATTTGGATTCAAATTACCATAGGAATTAACCATGCCTGAGTAGATATAACACTGTATAATTTTCCTAAGTTAAAAAAAAAGGCTAATAGTTGCAATTCTCTTTTCCAAAAGAGTTCTCTTCATAAGGCCGGCTTATGCCTCATGGGTATATGCCCTTCTTTCTTGCATGACAATCTTCATGTGATTCTCCTGTGACATACCTCGTCCATTTATTTCCTTGGACAACTCCTGACCATTATTTAGCTAAATATATTTCCAATGCAACTACCATTCACATGATTCTGCTAGTTTTTAAATATTAAACATGAGTCAATTCAATGTTCTAGTAGGATACGATCAGCTGCTGAATACTACAAGCCTTCTATCAACACTTAATTACAGCTGTTTCGATTTTCCTCCTTCAAATCACAGCTAAAAGTTCGATATTCATCAGTCATGTTAACACCATGTGGGTTTCATCAGGTGAAGCTTCTGAGCAGATACCTTAATCATAATACATGATAGAAGATATCCCAAAATCGAGATTTATGTCACGCAGAAAAACATATAAAACGGATTTATTTATATGGGCAGTTTCAGAAACACCAAAGTTTTACGCTCTTCTGATAGAAATGTTATAATTCACAATATGGAAATGTGCTCCTTCTGAGCAGCTTCCCAGGTTTGGCCATAAGGGGGGTTATTGATGTAATAGGTTACAGAGGCCAAGGCTAGCTGTCAAATGTCTGGCATACTCGAAAACGCGTCATGACTCTCTCTTCTTCACTGTTTCTTTGTTTGTTTATTAGTGGAAGGGGAAGAGGATCCTATACGAGAAGAGAAGTGATACATAGTTGATAGTTCAGAGTGCGGGCCTCTGTATGGCTTGACCAGCTGAAAGCTTTCGCCGTAATTCTTCTCTCGTAAACTTAAATCTCACGTTAACAATGACTCGCGAGAAGCATTTGTAATTGACTTTGGAACACACTCCAATGGGAATCTCCTTTCTCGCAAACTTACCTGGCTCTGTACTTTCTTTGATCACAACTCACATGGCCATCGTGTGTATGGCGTCCTGCGAGACCTGCCTTTGGTCGATGCCTACATTTTTTCACAACTTGATCTGTATAGTTTCCCATTGATCAAGTCAATAGGCGATGAGAATATGGTCGTCAAGCCGTACCTTTCTCATTCACACATTAATGGCCGTACTAGGAATCTGATCTGTGCCATATATTTATCCGACTTATTTTTCCTTCGGTCTTCGGTAGGACTTAATTAGTCTCGCCACTGGAACGCGAAACCAAGCTAATTAAACTGCTCTTTTAAGGTAAGGTTAATAACTTAATACATCGCTCGAGAATTTCTCGAGATCTTAGCATTTGATCCATCCAATAAATTAGGGAAATCGTATTTTATTTCACATCCTTAAACCAAATTTGTTTCTACTTTAAATCATCCTCCCTATATAGATTTTTTCTAATTTGAAGCTTATCTCAAGCAGAGACATATTAATTTTAGCTTAAAACTACAAAATACGATCATGTTATTGACATTGGTATAGCATGCTTCGAACTTTAATAACATCCTCATCGATTATGTTGGATGTGTTGAATTAACCGTGCTTATACAATACGTGAATGCTTGGGCAGTCCCCATATCCATGTCTGATCGTTATTGATTAATAAGTCCTGCACTCCTAACTACTCAGGAAATAAAGTAAAAAAGCGTGCATGCCACATTAAATTACAACCAATTTACACGCTAGCTCTGTGGAACAAAATGCATATTCAACCTCAACATAACTTGGTATTCGTCCATGCCAGTTATGATTAACAGTGTTAACTTTCCCACACAGATCCGAGTCCTTTTACCATACAATTAAGTCTCAGAACGTTGGTTTCAAGAAAATAAAAGTTTTACTATCATCTGTGCTTGTTTGATGAATGTGGTCTTCCTACTTACCATCAGACAAAATGTCTTCGACTTGGTTTACCAAGACATACCTATTTATTTGTGAGCTGAACAGTACGATTAAATTTCTATGTATATTAAAATATATATATTGCAATTGAAGGGAGGAGGAAGACAAGGGTTTTGTACCGTTTGGAGGAGGAGGATCGTGGTTGTAATTTTTGACGTTCTGATAAGAAAGTTCTTTATCTATATATAGATTGTTGTACAAGTACGTTGTGGAACATCTCATTAGTTCTTTGTTCATCTTTTAGTTAGATTACTCATTTTTCTTCTTTTCTAACATATTCATGTTAGATTTTGGACATATATATATATAAGTATATAATTGTATCATATGCTATTATTAAAGTTTGAACCTAAATCAAATTAATTTATTAAAGTTAAGATTAATAAATCATTAATATTTAAAATAAATATGTAGAGGTACTATATATTTAAGATAAATATGTGTAGATAATATTTTCTTAATCTCTAATTTATAATAGGTTAAATTAGAATTATGAAAAATAAGGATAAATACGGTTATAAGGATAAATACGGTTATAAGGATAAATATAGTTATGGTCTCCGAATTCGCTATGTAGTTTTTCTTTTTAGTATCTCATTATCTAGAAACTCTAATTTTGGAGAGTGGGTATTAAATTTGAAAGATCAAAACGAAGCCAATAATTGTTTTGTTATTATGGATTTATGTATGCTTGCGTTATCAAATTTTATTTTCTTAATAATTTAATCTGGAGAAGGTTTTATTAATGATGTTTTTATCGTCTATATAATTTGATTAAAGTTAAAGATAATACAACAATTCATGGATCGAAACTGAGTGTTAGTATAATTGAAGACAATAAAGATATACCAATTCACTAGCAACAACAACAAATTAAAAACAAAACATGGATAAAATTGAGGATAGTTGGTAGCACGGGGGAGGCTGTAGACGGAACAAGAAGACATGTTGGAAGGTTCTGGGGCAGTCCACGTGAAAGTATCGCATCGCCTAAAACTCAAGATTTAATGGTTTTTCATGTCCAACCTTACCAATAACAGTGAACCAAGATCACAAAAGACTCTAAAACAACACAAACATGAAACTATTACACATGATTTATTTATTTATTCTTACCTATCATATTTTTTGGCCTGTATATATGCAGAAAAAGATGCATGTTTTCATGCAGATATGCGTATGCATGTGAGCTATATTATTCATTGGAGAAATGAAGCTTCCAAGAAGCAATCGCTCAAGATTGGATTCATGCTTCACCAATTCCACGCCGCGTGCTTCATAATCTCTCAGGTAGGTGGAGCTAATAACACCTTATCGTTGCAAACTTCAAAAATGATCAATTTGGATGCCAGAAGCACATGAGTTGGACCAAGAAAGAAAGTACGGTGCTGGACCCGGGAGCACCTATTTTCTTCTGGACGGCAACAAAGACTCGAATCAACTCCGTGCACGGAACCTGATAATCTCGGAAATTTTTTTGTGTTAGAAAGACTCGAAAGATACGTTCACTAAAGAGCAATAGCTAATACTATTTGCTTGGAAAAAGAGAGAGCTAATTTTAATGAATCACACAAAATGTTAATGTTGGCGTTGATAATTAACAAATGATAATATTAACACGGATGGTCAGCTGTAATTTTTTTTTCCAATTATGCACGGACTGTTAATTAATCAATTTAAATTCGCTAGAGGAGTATATTTCATGCATAAGATTGCTCATCTTGGGGATCGAACTGAGTTTAAAGGTTTGGGTCAAGTCCAACTCGTTTGGCCTCGAATTTGGGTTGAGTTTATTAACAGTGGAGCTTACTTGTTTTAACGTCGGATTCGAATTAGTTTAATTTCTCCGTATCTTTACACTTTTTAGTGAAATTTTACACCAAAATCTGGTTTAAAACAGTGTTGCAGAAATCGGCCGATTCCGTGCGGAATCGGCCGATTTAAATCGGATCGGCGTCGCGCCGATCCGATTTCGGGCCGAATCGGCCCCGGAATCGGCCGAGTTCGGCCGATTCCGACCGATTTAAATCGGAATCGGAATCGGCCGATTTAAATCGGAATCGGTTTTTTTAGGAAATTACCAAAATACCCTAGGTATGATTTTTATTAAATTATTTAAGCATGGGTAAAATGGTAATTTGGATTTTAAAAACCTAAAATCAAACCCGCTCCCCCGACACCACCGCCGCTCGTCCGCCCGCCGCCGCCCGGTTTCCGCCTCCGCCGTGCGGCCCCGACTCCGCGCTCGCCGCCGACCGGGCTGCCGACCTCGCCGCCGACCTCGCAACGTCGCCGCCCACCCGTGGCCGGAACGAATCGGGCACGCACGAATCGCCGCCGACGGTTCGTCCGGCCGGGCTGCCGACATCGACCGGGCTGCCGACATCCTCCGACATCGCCGCCGCGAGACTCGCCGCCGACCGGGCCGCCGGTGGCGGCGGGGGGTAAAAATCGCACGGTGGCATTCTTGTAATTAAAAGTTGACTCGAGTCTAACTCGAGTCAAAAATAATAATTAATTCGAAATAATTTAAAAAAAATCTTAAAAAATATTTAAAAATATCAAAAACTATAATACACAGAATAATATCAAAATAACATCAATACTTAATTTTAATATATTTATATTATAAATTGTCAAATTATTATATATAACTGATTAAATTAATTTGGACCGATTCAACTGAACCGATTCCTGACCGATTCAGACCGATTCCGATTCCGATTCCGATTTATGCAACCATGGTTTAAAAAATTACAATGTTAGTACAGTATTATATTTATAATTAGTTCTAATTTAATTTTATTTCATGAAAAAAAATTAAAATCAATCTTTTCTGATTTAATGCTTTTTATTCACGACTCTTGTTTGATTTAATATTTTTTATTTCATGTCTCTGGTGTGAGTTAGAACTAATTGGGCCTCATCATTTAATGCCCATCTTTCAATGCAAGCGATCGGGAAAATGGGCCTAATACTTGGGCCGTACTGGGCCCACTAACCAACCGGTCATCACGTGCGCGGAAAATCAGGAAAGGCCGGCGCTCCCCTTCCCTCCTCCACACAATGGCGGTGGTTGCGGCGGCTCGGCCACTCCGGCGGCAGCCCTCGCCGGACTCCGCCGCCGGAAAAATTTCCGGTGGGCGACTCCGTCGTTCTCAGCGTCGGCAGCCGAGCCGTCCCCTTCGCCGAGGAAGCTCGTCCTGTACTCGAAGCCCGGGTGCTGCCTGTGCGACGGCCTCAAGGAGAAGCTCCACGCCGCCTTCTCCTTGGCTGGCCCTGGTTCTCTTGACGACCTGGAGTTGCATGTTTGTGCTCTTTTCCCGAATTCGAGTCCGTCTTTTACTGACATGACGGGATAATCGGCGGGGAAGTAGTTGAAGTGTTTGTGTAAATGCATTCTGTTTGTGTTGATTTCAATTTGCAGGTGAGGAATATTTTGGACAATCCTGAGTGGGAGAGGTTGTATCAGTATGAGATTCCTGTGTTGGCTAGAGTTCTCCCAGACGGCTCTGAGGTTCGCATGATTTTTTTGTGTGCATATATGCATGCTTTATGTTTATATTCTTGACTAATTTCGTTTCATTATCTTTATAAATGTTACTGCTCTTGATTGTTGGTTACGAATATGATAAGAGTTTGTTTGAGGAAATGACTTGTTTGCATGCCTGGTTAGTAGTTAGTCGGGATCATAATGGTTGCTCTTGATTTTGGTGAATCTTTAAGTATTGTTGGCTTTTTTCTTCCCCCAAAAAATATTGTTGATTGGGACATAGGATTTTCTCTTTGAAGTGGTGCTTGATTACTTGTTACTGAAGTAGGCGTCGTTTCAATCCATATAGAAGGTATTTCTGTTGCATCAAATGGTGGCTGCAACTGTTATGCAACTGACCAATTGAAGCATGAAGGGCTATCTTGCTTAGCGGGAAAGTTCAACTTGTAAAGAGTAAAGAGTTGTGCTACGTACTTCCAAACCCCATTTTTTAATCACGTTGATGGGTTTTTAAATAATGGGAGTTATGCTAAATAAAGTGAATTTTGGAAGTACAAGTAATATTTTCTACTTGTAAAATATCTTACTAAATAAAATTAGTGCAGTAAATGGCGAAGAAGAAATAACGGCAGGCCGTAAGTTCATTATATGTTTACCTTGACAAAAACTTCATTTGATTTTATTGAGTAACTGAATTCCTTAAATCAATAGATAGTGATACGAAAACACATATCTGCCTCTGGATGTGTTTCATTTTATGTTGGTTCAAAAAACTCTGATTGAGATTATTTCAACTTCTATGGAGAATTTTTCGAAAGTCACATTTTCTAGCTCACAAAATTCTCCTACAAATTTATTTTTGATTCTGAAAACTGCGATACTGCAGTTGCATGTTATTTTTAATCTTTGCATGAGCGTTCATATTTGAGACCACTGTTGCAGCAGGTCCTCCCAAGACTTTCGCCTCGTTTGGGAGTTGAGCTTATACAAAAGAAACTAGCTGCTGCCTTCAGCTAAAGCTGAGTCCATGCCTTGACAACTAATTGATTGCTGGAAGATACTGTAGAAATGGCTATTCCAGTTCATTTTTCATTATCATTGCCAGCACGGGGGCAAGAGCATATCTCCTGGTTTGGATGCGTTGAAGATTTTCACGTTGCAGCTGACAAAAAATGCAACTTCTGTAGCAGTTTCTTATCTTATTTCCTTACGTTCTTTAAATTGTAGACATTTATAATTTTCATATAATTGTTGATTATTACTTGGAAATATCGACTTAATTTAGATGTACTAAACCATTTGGCGATTGAATTTGCGAAATGTGAAATTAACTCTAGTACACAAGTGTAGGTATGCTAGTCCTCTTCATGGCCATGGTTAACCAAATGTCAAACTGTCCTTACCTCTAAATCAAAAATGTGAGTGAGTACACAACTGTAGGTATGCTAGTCCTCTTCATGGCCATGGTTAACCAAATGTCAAACTGTCCTTATCTCTAAATCAAAAATGTGAGTGAGTACCAAATGTCAAACTGTCCTTGCCTCTAAATCAAAAATGTGAGTGAGTACACAACTGTAGGTATGCTAGTCCTCTTCATGGCCATGGTTAACCAAATGTCAAACTGTCCTTACCTCTAAATAAAAAATGTGAGTGAGTACACGGCGTTCATTAGAGTCTGTCAAGTTATGAGGGAGGTCTGGGTCAATTCTGGTGGGCATGTAAAAGGTGATTGCTCCAAATCCCTGCGGTAAGGTCGGTAGATGGCGGTTCCTTGTCTGGAGCTTAATTTATTTACGGGTTGGTGCCTGGTTGGCCCCTCTTCTCAGTAGTGCTTATCCTTGTTTTTTGAACAACTCACACAAAAGGTTTCCGTACTCGGAGGGAAGACCTCGTGTTTTGTTCTAGCTGCGTACACACAAGTCCTCGAGTTTGCACTCTCGTATAGATATATAGAGGCTTCGATAAAGATTCAACAAGAGTTCCTTTTTTCAGATTATGCTTTCATTTGCACAATGAGATTGTCAAATAACGCGCTGGCATTGAAGGAGTGTGTTCTTTGAACAAGTAATAATTTGGTGCTATTACATTGAGTTGCGTGAGCTACGGCATCCAATGACGAAACTACAAACACCCACTTAATTAAACGATAGCAATATAAAACTTTTCTGGAGGAACGATTAATTTACTATTTGTACCAAACCATATTGTTAACCATCTTTTCTGGAATCAGCTTCGGTAGACAGCAGCAGAAGTCTATATTCCAGAAGCGACAGAGTACGTATTTTTGCTGATGATATGAAATGGAGCATGGAAATTAGCGGGTAATTAAACGTGGGGCACTGATATAACACATCTTCAAAAGAACCTGCTCAATTATGATTTTCTTTTTTTCTTATCAAGAACCTTATCTTCAGTTCCCGAGCTCACAGAGGCCTGCCTCCTTTGCGGCTTTGACCTACAAACATTTGTATATACATTTGCTTTCCATTGCTCGCTTGTATGACATGAGATTCCCAGCCACTTTTTATGGGGATTCACCTGTCTTACAAGCATCTCCAGTCTTTCTTGTACATGATACAAAGCTGAAGGGAGTAAAACTGTATGCTGGGCTGGGGCAGCTCCTCGAAGTTTACGGAGGGAAGATTGCCCATATAACCCAAATGAACCAAGGCAAAGATCATTTCGTGTGATAAAAAAGGGACCGAATTAGTGGTAGCAACAGAAGAGGTAAAATATGCTAAGCCCGTTGAGCCAAATTAGCAGCATATGCTGATAAGTAGATGCCGCTGATGCTGCATTGAAAGAAAAAAACATCAAAATGTCAGTTCCTAGCAGCAGAAAATCCCTAAAAGATGGTCAAAAAAAAAATGAACAGATCTAAATACATGCTGATTCAGCACTGAATACAGAGCCAAACATCATAAGTCATTCGTTAGCAGCTAGCAGATCTGGTATATTAGCAAAATAAGCCTACCAAAAGAAATCCTAAGAGATAATTTACATTAACGCATAAATGCTACACCAATGTGATCAAGTGGCGTAGCATTTCCTCGGCAAAAACAGAAAATTCAGGAACACATTCCAATTAATTATTTTAAGAACTCAAACGTTACACTTATCAACAATACCATTACCAGCATGCCAAGAACAAAATGGAACAAAGGTCAAACAAAATATAAAAGTGAACAAAGCATTAGCAATATCAATTCAAAGCGTGAATGGGTTAGAAGGCTAACATGATAAATAACGAAATTAAGGAACCATCAGGCATCTAAGCTTTTCAAAAAAACTTCACCGCAGACAAATTCAAAAAATCCCAATCAACTTGTTAAAATAAAGAGTGGAAGTTAATTAGGAAATGCAAAACACAAAACTTGAAGCATTGATTTTGCAACAATACTTTTTTTACACTATTTGCCATTCCTGGTGAAGGATGTTTGCAAAATGGCGTTTTCAGTAAAGTGATGACATATCTATTATGAGAGCACCCAGAAAACGACTTAGAAACCAATGCAGCCAGTCAAACAAGGAGTATAGGAATACCAAAAACACCAAAGAAAAAAGGGATTGCTTGGTATCAGCAACATGTAAATCTAGCCATCTATTTAGATCACATGGCGGTAATTTTTGTAACTTAAACAAAATTGCCTCATCAATCTAGTCATCTATTTAGATCACATGGTTGTAGTTTTTAAACCTTAAATAAAATTGCCTCATCATCCAACCGTCCTTATGATCCAAAGGCTCACATTAAATTTTGCTAGCATAGAAGTATCAGCTGTTGCTAATTTTTTCCAAGAAAAAAGCAGAATAAAGAAAAAAAACCTTAACACAAGTTCATTTTAAAAAAAATACTATTTCATCAATTATTAAGTATGAAGACTTACAAATTGGTGGAGGAGACATACTAAATGGTGCTGGATCGGGACTTCTCTCCAGGCCAAGTTCATAGTTGTTCTTTGGGCTTGGAGCATTAGGAAATGCAGCAGTGGGTGATAAACTTGGACCCCTCCGAATAGGATACACAGTTTGGCCACGAGGAGGGCTAGGAAAACCCCTTTGAGAGGCAGTTGGAGGAAAGATAGGTGAATGTATAGGATCAAGAGTAGGGGCCATATTTGGTGAAACAACAGGAACATATATGGGGCTGGACAGAGGAGGCTGTGCATTAACACTTACCGAAGGTGCAGGAGATGTTAAAGGGGGAAGGAGTAACTAGGCTCATTTTCAGGA
Source organism: Piper betle (assembly GCA_033002965.1). Taxonomy (NCBI): domain Eukaryota; kingdom Viridiplantae; phylum Streptophyta; class Magnoliopsida; order Piperales; family Piperaceae; genus Piper; species Piper betle. The sequence goes on from JAURVB010004776.1 coordinate 17,111, forward strand.
GGCTGAACGTGCGGAATGGGGCTTAATGACGGGGCATAAACCCCAGCTGGGGGAAGTGGCATACCAGGAATGATGGAAGGGTTAGGAGAAGGAGATAAAACAAAATGAGAGTGGTCACAAGGAGCTGGGGCTGGGATTGTCGGCACCGGATCAGGTGACGGAGATGGAGATGGAGATGAACCAAGGGAGTGCTGCAGGTATGATGACAACTGGACCTGTTTTACTTTGCCAAAAACAGCATGATCCAGACCAAGGTTTTGATCATGATACCCTCTCAATGCCTCCGCCAGCTGCTTCAGCCTCTGAGGCAAGACAATCAAGTTCCCAATATCGGAAAACACAGAGGCCTGCACTATAACTGGAGGAGCAACAGTGGAACCATCTAAATTTGTCATCCGTACATATACATTCTGTGCGCAATTACAACCAGCAGTCAATGTAAGAAAACAATTCAATACAAGCAAACTCTTTAGCAACCTAAAACTTACTTCATTAGGTCTCAACTTCAGCCCGTTCTTCAGCTCATCCTTCAACTGATTGAGATTTTTCTCTATCTGTGAAATGGAATTATTCAACGTGAAATTGAAGAGGATTTCATTCAACTGCGAAAGGAAAGAAGACTGTCCAGGCACGGTGACTCCTCCCGGGAATTTTAATATCTCAAAGAAGAAGGTTTCCCAAATACTGAGGGTGTCAGTGTCAGATTGTAGTCAAGAAGCACGAATCCAATAAATGAGGATTTCAACACACTCAATGTCACATCTGGAATTATACCATCACTTGGATCAGGAAGAACACCAAAAACCACACTGGTCCAATTTGGATTTGAAAATGGAACCATAGAAAGAATGGATACCTGCACATAAGCGCAGAAATTAGTCTTAATTCATATGAAAACAAAGTACTAGGAAGGACTTCTAATAGAAAGATACCTTTGTATATGGCAAGCCTATTTCCTCAAATATTTCAAACTCCAGCATCTCTTTTTGTTCATCAACTAACTCAAGCGGCATTTGAAGATTAAAAGAAGCCTGGACAAGTGCTGCAATGTAGCAGTGACACAAGAAAAGTTATATAATGAAAAAATGTAAGAAAATAGAAACCATATAAAATTTCCTTGACAATAAAAAACCCATGACATATTTGAGACAATACATATTAGATGAAAAGTAAAACTCATCCAGAATTGTAGCACATATTATCCGGTTTTAATTGATAACCACTTTATCCACTAATACTTTTTCTACCCCAGCTAACAATAAGCATACAGTGTTACTTCAAAATAGATCACATAACACATGACAAATACGGCTTCCAATCTCACAAGACCAAAAGAAAGACTTATATGCACGTTCAGATGCAGACATACTATAAGACACGGAAAAGAAAAATCATCTAAAAAATCATTCCAATGAATGATTATGTACTGTTGATAATGAACTTCACACAAGCAAGGGTTGCAGGTACGGTCATTTTTCACTAAAATTTTTTCTGTTAACAAGATATAAACCAGTAAATACCAAACAAAAAATTTCTGAAGAGTCATGGAGGAACCTACATAGAATAGCACGCACATTTGTACTTTTAAAACAGATTTGTATTAGTAAATAACTATAAATGATGCTAGCTAATATGTGCATTGCTTCATAAACTTCATGGATCTTTTTCATTCGGGTTTGATTTTGTTGTAGCTCTAGAATTTGCATTCGAGATATGGACTGGTTATGGTAAAGAATTATTTGTAAATAGCTCCAGAATCAGCTAGTGGAAAAAGCTTTAAAAAATTCAATCAAAGAAGAGCCCACGGCAGTAACAGAAGGAGAAAGTAATTAACTGTGGTTTATATGTTGCTAAAACAAATGTTTCATCCTTCGGATATGCAGATGGTCCAGCAGAAACTTATGTCATTGCTAAACACATACATTCATCTCAAGAAAATAACCATCGTTTATACGATCAACGTTCAATTTATGATGCTTTCTTTTCTAATACACTTCCTCGTCCAATCTTCTTAGTCTACATCCTTTACATGCATGGTAAGTAAACCAATTGACGGAGAAAAAAATAGAGAGAGGAGAAGATTACACCCAATCACCAGCATTTCACAAGGATACTCCCCAGAAATTCTGGCCAAAAAAAGGTAAACTAAAAAATAGCTTAAAAATGAAAAAGAACAAGCGACAGGAAGCAACCTTGTTTATTTCTGCAAAGTTTACTCTCTAGATCCTGCCAAGACAAGCACTTGAGGCAATGTACAAGTTGACAGAAATACTAAGAAACCATAATCCAAGAAAGAACAAGCTTCGTAGAGCACATAATTAAGTAAATAGAAGGAGTGAACACATCAAACTAACATATTAAAAGTAAAATTCGAATTATTATACACGATCAAGAACAGAAGAATACAACAACATATCCATAATGTAATCCTTGTTACAGAAACGTAAACAAACGCATACAACAATTCACAGCACGACAATCTTCAACAAGCACAAGGCGTTGCCTTTACTCCATCAAAACCGATCTCTTACCCTAAAAAAACCACAATTGATTACACCAATTGCAACCCCAACTGCCCCAATGCCCAAATTGACTCGACACAACCCAATTGTAAGCCCCAATCAGCACAAAACCCGTCTCAATTCAAAAAATCGGCCATGTACCAACAAAACTACATGATCAAACCAAGATCCCCATCAATCAACACCACCGTCCAACCCACCAAATCCAAAAAATCAAATTCTGACCAACAGAAAAAAAGGAAGAAGTCGACTAAAAACCTACCGTCCTGATGAGCACCCCCGCCGCCGCGGCTCCCAGATCCAAAAGGCCGAAACGGCGGCAGCCAGAACACCACCGACAAGCAGACGCATAAGCTGAGCACCAGAACCAGCACGCATCTGAAGCTGAAAACCCCCAACACCTTCGCCACTACCCCCCAAGCCCGCCGCGGCACCACGGCGGCGGCTGCGCCTGCACTACCTGCACCGGCAGCTGCTCCTCGACCTTCCCCATTCCCAACGCATCTGGAACCAAAAAGCTTCCACCTTTCGCCTACCACAACAACAGCTCCGCCGCCGGCGACCCACCCAGATCGGAGCTCGCCTCCTTCCCCACCTCCGCGCAGGCCTGCATGCTCGTCCCCGGGCAAAAAAATATTTTTCGAGAGGGAGTGGGGCCCACTATAATATTTGATAATGCAAGCCCTCTCGTTTTCAAAATTTAAAACAAACCCCCCCCCACCATCTTCGGGCATTTTTTAACGATTCTTATTTTGTCCGTTTGCGTGGAGGGGTGTTTTCGGCATTTTCGATGGCAATTGCGATCTGGACGTGGGCCCGCTGTACAGAGCGTCGAAAGGGTGTTGTGTGCCCCACTTCGTCCTTCCTGAAAATGGTAAACTTGTTTTATTCCGTGCCTTCACCTTGTGGTTGATGATATATTTATTTAAGCGTGGCCGAGAGGGGGATTAAGTGGTGTTTTAATTTAGAATTTGGCAGCTCAAACTTCTAAAAAGTGGAGTTCAAAAAAATAAGACAAGTTCTAGAGAGTCTAAGTTTTTTACACTATTTGATTGTTATTTTATTTGAATTGACTCATCTCCAATTCCTTTACTTGTAATCATAACAAAATTATTGATTTTTTAAATTTACATCAAGGCAAACTTCTTTGGTCAAGCAACATTTTTTATGGCCAATTTTGTTACTTTAATTTATTTATATACATATATAAGGAACCTTTCACTTGTCAAATAATTTTAATTTTTCAAAGATTCAAAATTATTAACTGGCCTACTAAATTACCCGTGATTGCGGGGCCACTTGTATTTTTTTGTCCCCTTTGAAAAAAGTTATCCGCTTGTCTTCAGAACCGTAAATTATCCTGGCTTCTTATTTGTTTGGTTATAACTGGGGAAGCAAGCTTCAATTTGTTCATCAAAACTTAAAAACTGCACTGATCCTCACCGCGTTCGATTTAAATGAGTGCTTAGCCATCTATTAGATCACGAATATAATTAAGTGAAGCAGCTTATTTACAACATCATCCAACTAATCATGTATTTGATCATTTAAATGAAAACAATAATGAGGCAGCTAGCTTGCATCGACACTTCTGGGTTCCATCTCGTGCCCAACGTTATCCACTTCATTCAAAGTGATGATAAATAAAAGGTCGGACCGCTCAACTGGTGAGCATAAATTGGTGTTGAAACAAGAACCGGGGGAGGCCGTGATCGAAGGCTGCTTTTGACTTTCTGAAGAGTAGAACACACTACACATTGCGTATTACATATTAGCAGTAGTACCAGTGGTGGGAAGCTATCAACAAGCGTCTGGATTTTGTGCAACCGCTGTAAAAATGGTCAGCCACCAACGCTGGCAACAACTTGACGAAACCAAACAAAAGGTTGTTTGCTTGTTGAACCATGCCATCTCATTTCTAGAATGCTCTCCCATTGCGTCAATTTTTTATCACCTCCCATTCATCTTACTAATTGGACTAATTACAATGTTAGCTCCCACGTATTGAGTTCGTGTATGGACGTGGTAAATTATATATTGTTGAAACAAATTTTTAGGTAATGTGCTCGATAATTCCTTGCAATTTTTGAAGAAAAATATACTGAATGTGGGAATATTCGGACTTCCACTCCACCTAGCTATCCATTGTTTTTCACTCAAAGCTAGCTATCATGAATTGTTTACAGCAATGAGCGGTGCAATCGCGGCGCTTGTTTAATTTTCTATTGGCATTCGTCTTTATACTCTAGAATTGAGTCTGAATCAAAACGCGATTTGGACTTTGAAGTTTCTTTAGGCAAGTTAATGCTTAAGTCAGCTAACTATCATGGATTTTTTACAGCAATGAGCGGTGCAATCGTGGTGCACTTGTGTAATTTTCTATTGGCATTTATGTTTATACTCTAGAATTGAGTCTGAATCAAAGCGCGATTTAGACTTTGAAGTTTCTTTAGGCAAGTTAATGCTTAAGTCAGCTAGCGTGATTCACATTGAACCTCAAATGACTCCAATTCATTATATATATACAGAGGGATAGAGAGGGGAAGGAATGATTCAATGAGAATCTTATTTAGGCAGGAATTTTTGAGAAACTTAATATAGGTTTTTGTGTAAAATACCATTCAATTAACTTTCTAATAAACTTAATACGTTAGATTTTAATGGATGTTCAATATGAAAAATGGGCTTTTAATTAAACTTTTAGTGTCATTTATATACCATTCTACTAATTTTCTTTTCCTCATTGTCTTCCTTGGTAGCCCTTTTTCTCATCCTTCTTATATAAACCATTAGATAAAAAATTAACGGTCATGATTAAAATTTACAAATTTCACATTTTAAAAAGTCCATGTTCTATCATTCTTTTATATATATATATATATATATATATATATATATATATATATATATATATATATACACACACATCCACGTGTGTGTGTATGCACACGTGTAAAAATAAAGTTGGACTTGGATACCTTGAGTGCGTGTGATATGTGCTGGAGGTGCCTTTTAATTCTAAAAAAGTAGAGATGATTTTAGATAAAATTTATTTTGGGATTGTATAAACTTTTCTCCATTTCATATAAAAAGTTATAATATTTTTTTATGTTAGCCTTTTAATTACCTTGATGAATGTCAGAGTAAATATGAATATTGTCTAAGGTGTATATATATATATATATATATATATATATATATAGATATATATATATACTTTTATTAGTATTTACCCTATTTCCATTGTTCGTAAGCCATGTTAGAGGAAATAGTAAGTAAAGTTTATTTTGTGAAGATGGTTGCCCGTGGTGCAGCAAATAAAAGATTATAGGTTGGGTGTGAAGTGGGAGGGGGAATTCCTGCAAGTTTTGGGTAAGGTTGGCATTTGTGAATAAGTGTGATGGGTGAGTGGGGGATTCTTCTAAAAAAATTTTATAAAAAAATCCCTTTCTTTAGAAGTTGAGTTTTTAGGATCATACCCAGACCATTTAAATATATAGGACTCCCTCTGTCTTATACACAAATGAATACAAGGTCCAGTAAACTGAAAAATGATGCATATCAACTGACCATGTGAACTAAATAGCCTATTAAGTTCTTTCAAAAAAAAAACAGAGAATACTATTAATCAAGGGCTCAATTCTTAATTCAAAAGATAGCAGCTTGATGCTTATGGTCAGCATGACTGGTGACAGTAGCAACTATTCCCCCGTATACATACTTGTGATCCAAGCTAGAAAACCATGACTACCGCTGGTTAAATATACAATATTGTAAATAAATCATACATTACACGGGTAAACAACAAGGAAAATTTTTGAAATCTGGAGCACAGTCAATCAGCTTATTTCCACTTGATGAATCAACACACAATAACTAAGGACATACATGATTTAATTAAGAAGCTGCTACAGCTTATAGATAACTCACTCCCCCATAACATCAAGCTAGTTAGCTCACTAGCTAGCTCAATTAATTATTAATTATTAATTATTCCATAAGCTTCAACACATGATGATCAGCCCAATGCAAAATTATCTCTTGCACACAACACCCGCCCCACTCATCCTGCTGCTACACTGGAGATCGGCGAAGTCGACCTCGACGTTGTTGCTCACAACGGCAGAAGAAGAGCCCACAAACCGAGAAGCAGCGCAATCGGGCGCAAAGAGGCTGGAAGCAGCGAACTCCTTCTCCCCACCCATCACAGCCATGGCCACCCCCATCTTCACCCTGCTAACGTAGTTCTTGCCATAAGTCTGCCCCAACACGCCGCTCACATCGTCCGTCAAGGAGTAGAACTTGAACCTCAAGTTGAGGTGCGCCATGCAGTCGTCGTCGGTCACCCCATACCCGTGCACCCTCGACTCCTCTTTGGTGATGGGCACCACGTTTGCTTCAATCTTGAACTTCCCTTGAGCTCAACCGCCACTCCATTGGCATTGCGGGTCCTTGTTATGGAGAGCCCCGGCATGGAAGATGAGTGCCATGTAGCTCCCAGGTGGGCAGGGAGGAGGATGGGCTCACCGTCGACGGAGAGGGCGAGTCGGTCGTCGGAGTCGTCCCAAGCGGTGGTCTTCATGGCGCTGACATAGATTTGGTGTTTGCCGAAGAGGAGGCCGAGGGATTGGACCCAGGTGAAGTCCCTCTTCATTACGGGGCTCCTCTTGCCGATGAAGTGGGCGTTGATGTGGAGGTTGGGGTCACTGAGCAGGCAGAAATCCTTATCCTTCTTCCCATGGAAGTAGAATGTTAGCCCATCTCCACCTACGAATCTTGGGTCCTGGCACACCGCCCCTGGTTCGTCGCATGCTGCGTGCATTCACCAACAATACAATTGCACCATGTATCATATGATTGCTGAGTTGCTAGTTAACCTTTGCTAGCTACGTATATATATGTGTATCTTAATTGCACAAAGTTTTGCTTGTATTCGTATATATTAACTTACAGCAGACGGGCCTGCATGAACGGCAATTAACCTTGCACTCCTCGCCGGGGCAAAACTTGGGGCACACATGCACCAAGTTGCGGCAGTCTTTGAATTTGGGGTTGTTGCATTTGGCTGTTTTGGCGAAGGCCGTCCCTCCGAGATGGAGGAGAAGGTAGACGAAAGCGGCGCTCAGAAGCATAAAAGCGCGAGCCATATGGAAATTATCAGGATGGATGATATACAGTAAAGAATAAGTTGGGTTTGTGCTTTCCATTAAGCCATCTGTGATCTCAATTTATAGATGCTTTAGCAGTCCAATTTTCAGATTTTTACGCTAATCATTATCGTCTTGTATTGCATTATACCGGCCATGCACCTGACTGGCCATATGGTTTGTGCTCATGAGAATAATTTGAGATGGAAGTCTTGGCCATGTGGATAAAAAAGAAACATAAAATATTTCCAAGTGGAACACCCAATTGTAAATCAAATGGCTATCTTAAATATAGTCTCACATCAATCTTTGCGAGAAAAGGCGGTGATTAATATAATATAGGTTTCTATGCTCTCTAAAACATTTTAGGGTAAGCCCTTAGACCTATTTTCATATGGTATTAGAGCCAACTTACCTGTGTGACTCATTATTTTATACGTACCCATGAGTGGCAAGCCCAATGCGTAGCGCAAATGTGATGACGGGACTGCATAAGAGTAGTCCACATGTAAAGCCTAATAGTGCTTGTAGTGCGAAGAATATTAACCATAGTCTCACATCCTTAAACAGAAAGGGTAATGACTAATATAAATATAAATTTTTTTACACTATTTAAAGTGGCTAATTATTTTAGAGAAAAACCCATAGTCCAATTTTTTATATGGTATCAAAGTTAACCCACCAATAAGACTCTTCTTATATGATTGTATCTGAAAGGCGTGTGAAGTCTGATTGCATATGTGGGGGCGGGGGAATATTGAGCGTAGTCTCACATCTCTATAAAGAAAGAGTGATCACTAATATAAACATAGGTTTTTAAGTATTCTAAAGTAACTAATCATTTTGGAGTGAAACTCATTAACCCATTTTCACATTGTCGTCTTTAAAGAGAAGGCAAAAGGTTAATCCTATAAAACCCGTGATCTGAATTAGGGTTTTATATTCACCAACCGATCAATTCGACACTTTATCTGGGTCGGTTCTTCTTTAAGAACACGTGTGCGAGGGCCAAGTCTACCTGAATAAATAATGATGGTTTCAACTACACAGCAGCATATTGAGTTATCAGAATATATAAAAATATGCTCTTTTTATTTTAATTTGCCCAATGAATCGTAAAATTAAATTTAGGCCGTTAATCATATTAGAACATGCTGGTTAGGATTTTTGTTGGGTAGGCATTTTCTAAACACGTCATTTGACAACCGTGGGGTTTGTCTTATTTTCCATTTTTATTTTTGTTTACTATCATTTTTAAACTTATGATGTCGAGCAAGCTATCACTTAATTCACGTATGAAAAAATGGTTTGCTGTGACATCTGCTGGGCCAGTAGCTGTAGGGCCTGTAGCACATTGCTGGGAGTCTTGCTTCATTTCAAATGGTGCCTGCCCTTGTCAAAGAAAATGGCGATTTTGTCCTGTAAGGTTTACTACAGAATGAAATCTCAGAGAAGCAACCAAATTGCTTTTAACATGAGCTTATTCCATGTGATTTTGAGTTAGACCCTAATTTTTTGCGCCAGGAGAAAATGATCATCGGAAGCAACAAACTTAAAATACACCCTAATAATGGCTTAAAAAATGAGCTAACTCTCAGACATTAACGCCCTAAGGTATGAACAATGCAACTCTTTTTTTCAATCAATATGGTTTACGAACGGAATCTGCTCCGTCCATGTACAGATTACACGTTCTCAACACTCTTGAGTATGAAGGAATCAAAAGTGGTTCCTTCAATTCGAACATACCGTAAAATACAATATTAGTAGCACTCAAAAGGACTAACTTTTCTATTCTAATTCTAGCTGAATAATTTTATGAGTTAGTTCGCCAAGAATATGAAGGAGTTTCTTAAATACACAGAGCTCTTCAAAGAATTCTTCGGCCGTATAGGTCGTCAAAGAAATCGTAGTCAGCAATTTGGTGATTGTTCATTTTTTAAATCCGGATTACCATTTTCTTCAATCGGCTACTGTCTGCAACCAAGATCTCTATGGTCTTCCTTTTCATATGTATGTTAGCTGATGATCTTACAGGAATCACTACTTCTTCCAAGCTAACTATATCAAAATTTTGATCAACCTGAAAAATAACAGGCAAAAATCAGCAACAAACTTTGCGACAAAAATTCGAAATAGTGATTTAGCATAAACATGCTCACATTGTTTAAGCTGTTCCGACTGCGTAAAGCCGCAAATATGGCTCCATGAACTCTAAACGTTTGCAGATTCTGATGGTTATTGAAGAAGCAGACAAAATTAATCTCGGGAAATGGCTCCAACCGATTGTTTTCACCGCAGATCTCAATCTTCATTTCCAAATGTTTTACATTGCTGTCATTTGAAGAACGGAGCTTATTGGCTATTGCAAGCCAAGTCCACTGAACGCCTCTCATGGACAAAAACTCCAAACACGGAAGCTTACCCACCACCAGCTCGTAAATTATATCTGCCATTGACGCAGGATACTATCAAAAGATCAATACTTGTACATCATTTTAAAAAATGGAGCAGTAATTTTTCTTAACTGGCACTGTTGGAGATAGTAAGTGTCTTCAAGCAACGGTTTTCTTTTACTTGGTTCAATTTCGAACGAGGTCGAATGGAATTTAAATGCATGTAGGTCTATTAGCCAAAACATCAATTTATTACATTAATTTGTACAAAATAAATGCGATAAATGAAAATTGATCCACGCAAACCCACAAGAAAATTCTAAACTCTTATTTAACAAGGGGGATTTATTATATAAAAAACATCAACCTTAATTTATATAAATTATTACATGTTGATACAATTTCTATTAAAATTATAAATTTTGATTTATTTATTATATAAAAGTTAGAAAACAACACCTGTCTACTCACATCTTACGGATTTCTATTAATTTATAATTTTATTAATATTAATAATATTATTATTTATTAATATATGAAATTCTTGGCAACCTCGACAAATGTTCGGTGACTGGACGGGGAATATAAAATTGCACCACATATGCAAAACAAGTACTCCTTTTTAACCACCGTTACACCACCTCTCCTGCAGACCAGAACCGCTGTTTCGAAAGCCGAACCGATTTTTTTTCCAAAGCCGAACGGAATTGCTGACCAAAGATTGCTCAGCCCAAAAATCAGAAGTACTACCACCTACAAAATCCGGATTTTGATATCAGAAAAGCAATCTTATCGCTTAATCAAAAAGCGTCTCCTTTCGCTGTTTGGCTACTTTCTGAACGTCGAGCAGTCATTGTCCTGTCAAGCCGGTCGGCCTTAATTAGCTAGGTACAGGAACCGACACCCATTTATGCTACTAAACTTTGAGCCTCCATTAAAGATGAATGACCAAGGTCAGTGGTTCATTTCTCAGTAGAGATTTCACTGGCCTATTATGAAATAATTCTGGTTGTTAATTCATGATTTGATCGGCTAGTATAAGAATAGCAGTTGAAGCATATTAAAGGCTCCTGGTCAAAGAAGGAATCCATGGCCATTCTCCTTTTGATCTCTTCTTTTTTTTTCTTTTGGGCCGGTTGGACGTTAACTTTTCTATCCCGCGGATCACTTGGGGGCAAGTCTCTGTACTTTAAAAAAACCTGCGACAAGTCTGTCCTTAAAAAAAACAAGAATAGAAAGAAAGAGAAAGGTTTAGAGGTTTGTCATGCTCTGTGTATGAACAAAGTACGGGGACCAAGACTTGTGCAATCACAGGTCGGGTGTCCAGTGAATGATTTTTTTTCAAAAATTGTCCAGTGAATGATTGGCATGCATAATTAATCTTTAGTGCTATCCACTTTTCCTTCCACCAACTAGATTTCATTCTCACCACCCATCCAATTTGATTATAAGAGGGAGAGAAAATGTCAACAGTAACTGCTAGAAGTGGATAATTGGCAGTACAAAGTAAATAGATGCAAACTCAACACTGATCAAATAATCGTATTGATCAGATAGAAAGCACATAGATGTATCATATATGGGATCACATACATCAGGGTATGTCACGCACCTAGCCATGACAACCCTCATAAACAATACACGTCCAATACACAACTTTCAAACCCATTTCTTATTCATGGCTTTGCATGACGTTCCTTGCAGAAATCTCATCAGCAATCACAACATCGTCCAACTCACCGTTCTCGTTAGATTTGGGCTTGTCACTGTTCATTGTTGTCGTAATTGGTAGGCTTTTGAATCCCTTCTTCTCTTCAACATCGGTTGTTGAAGAGCCGATGGTTGTTGAAGAGCCGATGGGATCCTTGCTCTTGCCCCACACCACGCAGTAAAGTCCGAGCACAATGATTATCGCTCCAATCACCCTGATACATATACGTGCAAGAGGCAACAGAAAAGCCAGCTATATATGAGAACAAAAAACGTTGCTGTTGTACTGAAAAAGTGACCAACAAGCTCACCTTCCTAAGCTGATTTCATCTCCCAATATGATGGAACCAAGGATGGCGACAATGATCATGCACAAGGGGTAGAATGCTGTGACAAAGACTGGGCCTCTCTCCTTCATCACCATTCCTTGCAAATAATATGTGATCCCGGAACAGATCAACCCCTGTTTTTTAAGAGTGTATCATGTATGGTAGTCAATATCTGGTGAAAAGATATATACATACTTTTAAGATTAACAAACATCTATCTGTAGCAGTGATAAATCAGTTATTACCGAGTAAATTGGAGCGAGGAGTCTAGTGTCGAATCCAACGGACCAGGCAGCGGTGTGGCGTTCCATCACCAAAGCCGCTGCCGCCCCTTGAACAAACCCCATAAAGCATACCCACGCAGCCAATGACAATTCTGCTGGGTATGACCGCAGCGTGATCGACTGAAATTTACCGACGACATGATACAGATGAGAATTTAGCCATTGTATATGTTGCAGAAGCTGTGCACATTTAGTGTATATATGTATAATACAGTGATATGAAAACATTAGACGGGAAAATAATGATACATGTGCTCATGACTCACTTGGAGAACAAAGAAGCTCGCCCAGCCAGTGCAACTGGCTAAGAGCATGATGCTGCCCTTTATCCAATTCTGGTTTCCAGAGGAGCTGCTTGAGGCATGGTGAGTTCTTCCTTTAGACCAAACCATCTCTATTATTGGGCCCTTGTACAGAGTCATCAACATGGCCCCTGCAAGACTTACCAGCGTTCCCACAACCTTTGCTTGGCTCGACAGTTTTCTAATCTTCACCGTCTCCATCCTTAACCAAACAAATATAGAATAATTACAATCACAGATTAATAATAGTATTAATACATGACAAGATGCTATGGATAAGAATGGTGGATAAGATGGTGTTACCGAAGAATGAGAGCCATGATGAAGGTGATGGCCGGGAGTACGTTAAATAAGGCAGAGGTGAAAGTAGCTGATGTATACTGCATGCCCAAGTAGTACAAGTTCTGATCGATCACTGGCCTGCATGAGTGGGCATCGACAAGATTATTTAGAAAATTTTTACGTTGGAACAACCTTAAAATTATCATTTTGAGTTCTTGAAGAAAAAAATTACTCTATCCAGCCGAGGGCAGATATCTTTAGAAAGGTGGACAGTGTCATCTTCGGCCTGACTTTCCTGCAGATTAATTAATGAACATCAATATAATGCAGATTACCACCAAATAATGAGCGTAATTACAGTAATTGAGCAATGAAAAATGACCCCATAAAACTGCATGCATGGCTAGATGATCTGTTGTATGACTTCATAAAATCAAAGTACTCTCACGACTCTGCCCCATAAAATCAAAAGAGCAGCAATTATTGTATTCGTTGGTACGAAATTGTAAATATGAGTAATTATATATGGAAGAACCTTTCGAGCACAAAGGCAAAAGGAGCAAGGGCTGCAGTGGCAGCAGCATGGCGATAGACCACAAGGACATAGTGGCTCATTCCTTTCTTGAGGCAAAGCACGCTTACGATACACATCCCCGCATACCCAAATTGCACGGAAATCATGGCTACGTAAGCCTTCATTTTTATCATGAAACCCAAAAATGAAGGACAACCCATTTGCACAGCCATGACGGTCAATGCTCTCTCTCTTCCAACTAGTAAAATGGAGTTAGTATTACTAACAACCACTACAAGATTAAACCATTTGGTTGGAGGTACATATAAGCAGCTAAAAGGTGAAGGCCACATGTAACACAGGGGCTACAGCTTCTTTGCACGAATAAGACCTTCAAGATTCCTTATGATCCATGAACCCAAATAATCAAACACAGACACACATATGCACATAGACAACACTCGCGTTGTATGCGGCCACAAGATAAAAATCTAGCTAACGAGCCAACTCATGCAGAGAGGAGGGGCAGAGTCATTCGAGCACCTTTCCTTTTTGCAAAAAAGTTATGTTGCAAAGACAGGCCCCAGAACTACTAAAATTATTAAAGTTATTGTGCTTACTGGTTTCATCTTATTGCTGGTGGAGGTTGGCAGTGCGCTCAAATTAGGACCGCAACGAAATGGACGTAACGGGTGTGACTCTGGATAATGTGTTAGCTCCTATCCCCTTATCCGAAAAAAGGAAACTTCAGTGCGCACGCGAAGGAGCAAAAGATGGCGAAAAAATGAGTTCAGGAAAGTAGAGCTATTCAATTTTTTGGTTGAAGAAATGAGCCCAACTCAGTGACGGTATCAAGACTTCCATACTCTCAAACTTTCAAAGACTATTCTCGACCCGACACTAATACTTTAGTTTCACGTGTTAGTTATCATCTTTGTTGATTATGATGGTCTCATGATCATATCTTGGGTATAGAAATGATGACAACGCCCAGAAGATGAATAATTGGCTGCATGCACTGCTCAGGAGTTAGGCATATGCTGTGAATCAGAATCTTCAAAGTCGCTAGTGAGTCTTTTTGCTAAATTGACATCGATCACATCCCACAAAAGCTCTAATTTGAATAATTTTCAGATATATTTGTGGTATTTACCAGATGCTAGCTGCTTCTTGCTTGTAGCATCATGTGCCTGAGGAATGTGAATCAAAGATATGGTGTTGTCACTCAATAGTAAAGCTAGAGCTGTATGTCGATAATGCCCGCGAAAGCATGTACTGCCTTTTAATCCAATGTCAATACGGGATCGTAAATTTCTTTCTGCCTTTTGATATTTGTTTTCGTGTGTGTGTATATATATATATTACATAATTAAAAACTAGGATAGATTTAGTATCCACTCAAGTAGTTTCTCCTTGATACATACTTCAAACTAGATAGAGATTGCTTAGTATCAACTATCAACTATTGTAGATATTTTGCTAGAAGCAGTGGTTGTGCTTTATCACTACTTCCACTATGTAATCTTATCCGGGGACTTATGTAGAACTCTATGCCTATGTAACTTCTATGTTCTATATATATATATATATACCAAGTAGTTTGTTGTGCTTGAAAAAAAAACTATTGTAGATATTTCCATATGGGAAATACTTTGAGTACCACTTTTTATATATAACTAGTTTGTTCTATATATATACAAGTAGTTTGCTATGCTTGTAAAAAAATATATATTCTAGATACTTCCATAAGGGAAATACTTTGAGTACCATTTTTTTTAACTACTAGGAGTCCCCAAGTGGCAAATAAGCCACATAGGATAACATCCCACGTCATGATCGTCTTCAAAGCCCGCCGTTTCATCCCTGCAACTTCTTGTCTGCTTCTAATCTCTTCTTTTTTGTTGTGTTCCACCATCTTACTAACTCAAACGGTCAGTCAGATCTGAAATGAACCTCATGATATTAAAATATAAAAAATCGTAAGAAACTCTAAAGCCACTAAGAAAGTTTTTTGTTCTGTTTTTAGAGAACAAATAGGTCATATTCCAAGTATACTATTAAAAGAAAACATGAATAAGTGTTTTTCTTTTAAGGTAACTGAAACAAAATATTAGTTTCTTCTTCAGTACAACCATATCAATAAGATTTTGTTTCGCTTTGAGAAAGATAACATTTTTTCTGTAATTTTTAAAAGTTTCCTTGTTTATGGAAGTGAACGGATCAATATGAGTGTTTGTTTAATGTTGGTAACAAAGCCCAATACTGTTGATGTGTACGCTATGGAGATGATGGTCAGAATATGTCCCGGAGTGCATGCAATCTTTTTTCCCCAAACAACCGAAAGCTAAGATCAAGGAAGAAAAAGAACATGAGGGAGGAATGTTGAGAAAGATATCAAATTATTTATATAATAGAAACCTTTTCATGGGGCCGGATAAAAAACTCTTTCTTGGTGATTTTTCTGGGAACGAGAGGCAGAGGAAGACCATCGAATTGAGAGGTAGATGGGCAAATTGCACGGGGATGACAAGGGCAAACTTGAAACTTTACATATTATGGTCTCTTTCAGACAACGTGCATGGAGATTCCACGTGGATATTAATGTTAATAAACATATGACAGTGGTGTAAAAAATGTGGTGCAGATAACATCACTCCATA
This sequence comes from Piper betle, assembly GCA_033002965.1. Taxonomy (NCBI): domain Eukaryota; kingdom Viridiplantae; phylum Streptophyta; class Magnoliopsida; order Piperales; family Piperaceae; genus Piper; species Piper betle. The sequence continues at coordinate 33,257 of JAURVB010004776.1, forward strand.
ACAACAGAAATGGGATTTAGCCATCTATTAAGATTAATATATGTATGTTAATTTTGCAAAAATAAAGTTACTCTCTACATCCAATCGACCTTGTGATTTTATAGTTAATATTAACTTGAGTTAACATATATATATCTACACTAATTTGTTTCCTCAAAACTGAAGTTTAATCTAATCTAATTCGAGAAAATTGTAGCCGCTGTCATTCACATGCTATTAAAAAATTGATACGTAGAAAAAGTTAGTTTTTTCTAAGTTTCGGATCTTTAATGCTGCAGGGAGCCAAAATATCCTTTAAAAGATGGTTGCATGTAAATGGCCTTTTGCAATTATTTTGTATATTTTAAAGGCGTTTTTTTTGGAATTTTAATTATTGATTACCTAAATATTGGCAAAGTCTAGTTGGGAGGTGTGGGACGAGGAGGATTGGTTTATGTGCCAGCTTTTTAGTCGCATATTAAAATCACGACTAAAATGGTGTGGCTAAAAATTTTACATGCATGAGTAACTAGGCCAAAATTTTGCCTCACTTAAGATTTTGAAGATCAAATATATATAATCAGAATGAAGAAAGTAATATAAATTACTTATGGTTTATTAAAACATAAAATAACCCTCTCTTCCAAATAAAATCACAAATAAAAAATCACAGTAATTCACAAATTAATTTAGACTGTCAGTATCAGAATAGCAAGAGTGGGAGAACATAATTCTCAAAGTTATTCTTGTGGTACTGAATGTATATATTTATATAGAAAAAGAGGTAACCATTTCTTAATTGATAATCATTCATCACATAGTTGTAACTTTTAAGGTCTGATTGGTTATCATGAAATTTGTGTAAATAAAATGAAAATTTATAAATAGTCAAACTTGTTAAATGTGCAATCAAATATACTCTTGAAAAATGTGCAACCTTTACCTCATGATTGGATTAAAGAAATTAATAATTTCTAACAAATTTAATCAAGCTGCATGACAATGATTTAATTCATTTATAAATTTTGGAAAACATCGTATAGAAGTAACATACATGGAAACAACATCAACTTACAGTCAGCTTATTTAGAATTTATCATACCACTTTGACGGCCAAGCTGGGGTGCTCTTTCACTTCACTCCTACTTAATGAAAATATTGATTACGATATTTGCCACTATTGCACATAGTTTTAAAAGTTATTTATTTTTCCAAAAACTCTATGGACTGATTCAAATTCACGACTTGCCGACGATTACATACTAGCCGATTTTATGATTCGCCTCTGAGAATCAAATCATCAAAAGTTATTAAAATGTATTATTTTTATTTTAAATTAACTGAATTGATATTTTAAAATAATATAAATTACATATTGATCAATTTCAATTAATTTCATATAATTTTTTATTTACATAGTTAAAAATTTAGTATAAATGAATTTGACTCGACTCTACTCCAAGACATTCGAGTGGAGTCTAAATTCCAAATTTTTAAGCTCTGCTCGTACATAACTAAGCAAGCACAAACTTTTTCACTTAATCGCTGAATCAATGTAAAGGTCGCTAGTGATACTAGTGTACTACCTAAATTTAGTGATTTTAAAAGAACCATAAAATAAATATAACCTAGAAACTTAAAGGATATATTGTTCTTAATAGGATGTAATGGCTGAACAAGATTGTTTGAAAGCCGAACCGAGCCGAGCATGGCTGCGTGTGAATTCGATATGATTTTTTGCAAGCATAGTTAAGTTTGTTTGAAAGTTTGATGAGCTTTGATGTATTATGGGTTGAACCAAACTCGTCTAAATTTATGGTATTCAGGTTTGGCTTGTGTTTGGCTTGTATGTTTTCAAGCCTAATTTGAGCTGAGTGAATATTTATATTTGGCACGTGCTTGACTTATATATGATCAAAATTTTCTTTCTAACACTATATAAATTTAATGTGATCTCAATAATATTGACCAGTCGAGTTGAACCAAGTATTTTTTGAGTTTAAATATATCGAACTCGAGTTTTGAGCCAAGACGAGCCAAATACTCCTTAGTTTAAGTTTTGTTCGTTGTTCAACGAATTATTCATTTCGAACTGATTATTATTTTTAGCATAAAATTAACAAACACGAGTTCAAGTTAAACTGAACCAAACGTAAAATATTCGCAAGCCAACTTGGATTATTTACACCCTAGTTTGTGTGAATCACCAAAGAAGCCGCATTCAAATCATGTAGCGAAATAAGCAGCACCAGGGTAGTGTCGACGGGATACGATTCTGTACGTTTGCCCACAATTTTAGCTCCCCGTGGGTACAGCGATGTCCATCATGTTCTTTGAAACAAAAAAAGGCTTCTTGTTCGTTCACAGTGGTGTTTTATTGCATGGTCTGTTTGACCAAAGACGGAGTGTGTCATCGCATCAATCTGCACCAAGACATGATACAAAGATACGTGGAAGCTTTTTATGTCAGCTGTTGGTGGTTGATGTCCGTGATCTTTGTCTGCTATCTAATTTCATCTTCTTTTTGTAGTGCGCTCATCGTTGATCAATTAACGACGATTTATAATCTATCATCGCATATACAAGTGAAACTGTTGCCACTGAATTACAAGTAGCACGACATCTACATATGAAATTGCGGATCAAGTGAATTGTGGATGCCGCATTGTCGGCGACTGTGACCCACCTACCAAACTCTACTCCCCGCGTCTCAAGAAGCGCTCAAACAACAGTTTTTCAACTCATGGTTGTGCAGAACACGGTACAAATTAATTTACGTCTGAAGCCAAAGATGGTCGTTCACCATTTCTGAATCAAGCAAAATATATATCCGAAATGATAATACGCTTCTAATTTTGCAGAGAGAGAAAAAGAACGCCAGAATCACTTCAATGCCAAGATTTGTTCTTACTTGGCAGTTTTGTATGATTGGCCTCTTCTTCTTTTTCTTCTAACTTCTTCCTTCTCATTGCTTCGTCTTTCTGCCGCTGGATCCTTTCCAACTCTCTGTGTCGTTCTTCTTCCTTCTGCTGGAGTTCAAGAGCTTCCCTCCTCTGTGCCTCTTCAACTCTCTGTCTGTTCTCCTCCAACATTCTATCCAGTTCTTCCCTTTCTCTTCGAGCTTGTTCCTGTATGCTCAAAACACTTCGCCAATCAACAAAAAGCAAGCATCTATTTGAGCTATGACTTATAAACGAAATGACACCCAGCAGAATATTCATAATCTAAAAGTTAGAGCAAAATTACGAAGGAAAGTTAGGTAACAAAACTTAACAGAAGATACCTAGTTTCTGAACAATCTCCTAATAATCATCCCCACGAACTAGAAAAACACTTGTTTCAGGAGCAATAAAAAATGCAATAATCAACAGGTGGCTTTACTGGTAGAAAGGCTGAATGAGGTACTTTAGAATGGTGAAATTTCATGAGCTCAAAATGCATATGTTCAATGAGAATACGTCTTCTGAAGAAAGCAAGACAAAGGTACATATATTTACAAAAATGTCATTAACCCACAAATTGACCTCTCTTTCATGTGCTTCAGTAAGGGCAGCTTCTTTCTCCTTTTCAAGCTGTACCACAACATCATCAAAAAGCTTTTTACGGCCTTCCTCAATTCGCCTATGGATTTCAAGTCTAACCTCCTCAGAGTTCAATTTCTCTTCAACATTTTTCCGAATTGCTTCTTCCACTCTCATTGCAGTTTCTTCTTCTAAACGTTTAAGTTCTGCCTCTCTTTGGCGCCTAATCAAATGAAACATAGGAAGAAACAGATATACATTGAACAACAATATTTACAGTTTAAAGATCACACAAAGTATATCTTCATAGTTATCTCAGCCTCTTAATCAACACTTCCTTGTTCATAACATTGTTTTACAATAGAGCGTACACAAAAAGTGTAGCATCTTTTCCAACCAGTTCATTCATGACATCAGTTAGTGGTCCCTTTGCCACTAGGAAACATTGATCATCATAAAAAAGTAGTCCATTGCCCGCAGGAGATACAATCTTATAGATCACATGTCATCCCGACTGACAAAAGTGCCCCATAAGAGCTATAGCATGCTTCTAAAAAAAGAAGTTCCTAATTATGCCTGTAGTACCCAAATAAAACACAAGGCATATGCAGCAGCAGATCCAGGACTTAAATGCAGATAACAAATATGAGTAGAAGGACCGAGGCTATGCACACTGTCTGAAAATATATCGTGAATTTCTACTGTTATAAGATTTCTTAAGCAATACGTCATCTTATTATTTCTTTTGAAAAGTAAATTATCGCATTAGGATATAATTCAATTTTTCTTCATCGTCAAGGTCTGCACCTCATCCAGACTAGAAGGAGTTTGAATTTCCAATTGGTTGCTCATAGAATCAAGTGGATGACACATAACTCATTTGGAAGTGTACCTTTATATTCATGCACGAATATCATCCAATACATATAGAATATATCCTCCTGCCTTAAAAACAACAGGCTTAAAAGACCTAAGTGAGTGGCAAATGTGAATCAATATACTACCTTTTGTTTTCGCCTTCTCACATCTTTGACAATGATCACAGCCTAAATGACATGAATTGGGGACTAACAATTGCCTGATTAAAAAGCCCAAAACAATCACCCCATTCCTCTTCTTTTCTAACAGCACAAACTTGTTCCTATCTACAGAAAATGCTCCAAATGCAATTAGTTTAAAGGCTTTTAATCGGATGTGCAATATAAAGACAACGACCTTCAAATTTCTTTTCTGTTCTTTCATTATTTGTAAAGATAATTAACCAACTTTTCATGCAAGTTGATAGCTTCATGATTTTGAATGTACATGTTAAAAACCTGTTTCACTTACATGTGAGAGGTACCAAATGGTGGGGCAAAAGAAACACTTAATAGCATACCTTTTCATTTCCTCTTCTTCCTTTTTCGATATATTCACTGCATTTTTTCGCTCTACAGACTCAATACTTGAACTTCGAGACTTATGCATGGATGATTTTGAGGCACTCCTGATTTTATGTCTTTTCTGTCTCTTTGCGGTCACAGAACGACTTCTGGCTCGCAGAGGAGATATTGAACGACTTCTCCACCTTTTAGGAGAAACTGAGCGACTTTTCCTTCTGTATAATGTAGGACAAAATTCGCATCACACAAATGAAAAAATGTTTTCTTAAATGAAGAAATCCAACTTGTGCAGTCCTTTCATATGATATTATTGTGTTCAGCAAAACAATATCGACCGTCTAAAGACAACTTATTGCCCCACTTTTTCACTAATATGCTAATTAAATGATATTTCATGATCAATAACAACATTTAACAAAAGAAAACAGAACTTAGCAGAATATGCAATTTAATGTCTTGTTGATACTGAATAGAGACAGCCAACAACATCATGAGGTTTAGCTGATCAGGTTACACATGCTCCCACCTCCTCAATTTTCTTAATTTTTGTTCAATATCTACATTCTCATAGAAGATGAAGACAATTCCTGAAGCAATTTCGCTTATATTTATATTTAATTTAACAATCCCTCATACAAGAATCTTTCGGCTTTACATGCAAACAAACAGGGGGCAGACTAATTTCCTAACATTTTACATCTACAAAAGATATAAACCTAAGCCCCGACAACAGATAGTAAAGAATGGGTGCAACTTGTTCAATCCTAACTTGCAGTCAGACTGGAACACTTGGAGTTCAGCAGAAACCAATCAATAATAACAAAGCAACATGTTTGATTACATTAAACATGAAAAATGATTTCCCTACTTCCACTTAGCTTCTAATAGAAGCATGCTTGATTACACATTAAGCAACAAAAAAGAAAAAGACTACAATATCCACTTTCAAAAAATTATAATCAACTACAAACAAGTTTTTGATGAAAAAGTAAAGCATTAATAACTAAATATGCCAGCCATGATGCCAGCATTGCCCATCAGGCTTTGTTCTGGATTGTCCACAACTTCAATGGCATATTTCTAGGGTGCTAAAATCCAAAGAATAAGGAGACTATTATGCTTCGACTTCATTGATAGAACCAACTGATTAAGATCAAAACAGGATTAACTGCATCAATATCTTATCCTAACAGCTTAAGCCACGAGCATCTGCTCCTAACAGCTAGCTTAAGCTATTTGGAAGCAGATTCCTATCAATTTATTTTCACCATCCAAAAGGTATGAACCTGCCGTTTAAACCCATCCCAAAAAGGAATATGAGAACTTGAAGGCGAATTAGACGTCAACGTTACAAATCACATTTTTCATCACCTGGAAAATTAATAAACACCAAAAACCTAATCCATCTCAAATAAATTTACTATTGAGTGCTAACATTTTTTTAACAAAAAAACACCTACTAGCCAAAACCTACTTATTTCACTCACTGATCAAAACACTTGGTTCAAGCAGCAACTAACGAAGTTCACAAACTTCAGAATTGGCCAATTTTCTTTTAAAACGTCAGTCCATCACACAAAGGAAACAAAAGCGACTGGCCATTTTTCACCAGACCATCAATCCCACCATAACTTGTCAAGACTCCATTTTTTTGGCATAAACAATTGGTGCAAGAAACTAAAACAAATAGAAGTAAGAAAGGATGAACCTGGAACGAGAGTAAGGGGAACGGCTACGGTCCCCGCGGCTTCGCCGGCCATGGTGCCGGCTTACCGGCGACGGCGAGTGCCTTCTCCGGTGGGACGGCGACCGTGAAACCGCCCGCCCCATCGCCGGAAATTGTAGTGGAAGGGCCGAGATTGGCTCCACACATTTGAAGCTCGAAGATGAGTCGCGGCTCGATTACAGCTTTTGTGGAAGGGTTTAAGGGGAGGAAGATGGTCTAATCTGCAGATCTTGACCGTTCGTCCATAAATCATTGTTGCATAAATAGGAATAAATCGAATCGAAATCAAAATCGGTCTTTCGCGGAATCGGAATCGGAATCGGAATCGAAATAGATCTAAATCGGATAGAAATCGGTCCAATTAAATTAGTCTAAATTGGTCATATATAATAATTTAACAACTTATAAATAAATATATAAAAATTAAATATTAATGTCATTTTGATATTATTATATATATATATATTATTATATTTTTTAATATTTTTTAGATTTTTTAAAAATTATTTTGAATTAGTTATTCTTTTATACTCGAGTCGGACACGAGTCAAGTTTTAATTACAAAAATACCACCATTGTTATTTCTCACCCACGGTCCTTCCAAGTCGCAGCCGCCGACGCCCCACCTCCCCCTGCCAGCCCCTCCCTCTCCCTCCCCGCCTCCCCCTGCCAACCGCGCCCCGCCCCTCCAGATTGTCCCCCCATCGCCCAGTCTCCGTCGTTGTTGCTCGTCGTCGCGCAGCCGTCGGGTAAGTTTAGGTTTTTAAAATTTCAATTTCAATTTTATCCTTATTTAAATAATTGAATTAATATTATACTTAGGGCATTTTAGTAATTTAACCAAAAAACCGATTTTTCTCAATTCACCCCGATTCCGAATCCGATTTAAATCTGTCGGAATTGAGGTAACTCGGCCGAGTTGGACGCCGATTCGGGGCCGACCGATTCGGCCCTAAAATCGGATCGGCACACTGCCGATCCGATTTAAATCGGCCGATTCGCGCAACTGTGCCATAAACCCCTTGATGAATCTAGCTTGATGCTTTCTCTAAGTGGCATAAAAAAGAGATTTATTAAACATTAAAAAAGATATTAGCTGCAAAAAATTAAAGGAAGATTAAAGTTTTTAAGTTGAATTAGTTAAAATATTTTTAGAAAAAAATAATGGGCTACCCGTCTCCTTTTTTATAACAAAAAATTGATCGAAATTGGGAAGAATTTTGTTGGCATCTACCAAATACATCTCTAGGAATTTTTTTTGTGTGTGAAAATTTTACAATTTTTTTCTTAATAATTTTATATTTTTAAATGATAATTATGAGGAATTTTCATAAAATTTCAAAAAAATAAAAATAAAAAAGGCTCAGATGGGTGGCCATGAACAAGATTGAAATTTTGGTCGGCTATAATAAATTTCGATCCAACTGCTAGAGTCTGGTACTGGCTGAAATGGACCACCATTAGACAAATCGAGTCATGTACGTTGGGTTACTTTCGACCCGAGAATTTATGGAGTCTGCGACACTCGATCTTTTTGCTGATCACACTCATTTCTAGCATAAAATTTACCAACGATTAAGATAAAAGAGCCTCAAAAACTCACACTACACCACCACTCTTATAACTGCTATATCACAACCATTAAATAAAGATACAATGATGGTTAAAAATAATGGTGCGGTGGGTGTGCAGATAACCCGAGTGTTCCGGCCCGAATTGGGTCGCCATCGGCCGAATCACCCATTTGTTTTTCTTTTTTGGACACTTTTGTTTTTTTAGGCATTCACAAATAAATATATTTCTTTTTGTGTGATGCTTAACTCTTTTCTTAGGCTAGGGTTTGGTGTAATGCTCGTGCAATCGGTTTAAATCTCTTTAAATAAAAGAAATAATTTAATTCTTATAATTTTTTTAAAATACCAATAATTAAAAAAATTAAATCAATCAAACAACTAGAGCTAAACCTAGGCCCTCCTCCTAATATAAGATTTGTCTTCAAAGTTCATAATATTAGTCGATTGCTACAGCTGTTGAGTGCACTCTCGGAATTGCATGCCCAACTAAAACCACTAATTTGCCCTAATACGCAAGTCGTGCGGTCAAAATATTTTCCAAGTCGAAAGAAAAATGAAAATTTCAGGGAAATCGGAACCAGCGGCAGAGCTATTCGATGAAGGCAAGTCTCATATTCAATAAGATATCCATGCAAGTGCCTGGCGTATATGTGGGTTGAAAACCACTCATATAAATTAATTAAAGCCCGTTAATTATATGTATCAAAATACATCAAAACAATAACTAAAGCATCTTAGCATGTGTCAAGTAAACTTCACTCAAAGTAAGGTTTTAGCTTTTCCGATAAGACAGCCGACGTCCACTGTACATATATCGGAGTTAGTTGAATGAGCTCAAACATAAGAACGAGCACAAAATTTGGCCTTTTAAAACCAAATCCGCTTTTCTTTCCTAACATTACAAATGTCCCGGAACAGAGAACATACGTAGTAGATCATAACTGAGGAAATCTGCAAGTTATGATCCATCAAATATATTACTATAAGCATACATGCGTACATCATATATATACTTCAATGTGTTCCAAACAAAATAAAAATTGAACTTGTGGATATATGCGCTCAACTATCATATAGAAATCCATGATCACAGCTTACCTAACGATTCATCAACCTCCACACCTTACCACCTGCTTTGATGCGGCGATGCTTGAACTCAAAGAAAACAATGATAGAATTCCCTATCCCCTTTTGTAAGCAAAGGAGTTGTCCACCAACCTTCAACTCTTTTTTCTTGCTGGTAATTACCAACAGCTTTCACTCTTCTGATAATCATAAATTAAACAAGCTAATGCCTATTATTCATCAGCTCAACATTCCTTCGTTCCACTGATCTGATTAATAAAAAAAGCATCATTTTCTCCTTCAATTCATGTACTCCTTGTTCATTTTGTCACACTGATCAATTTTTTTCCCTTACTTCACCTCTTTTTGTTCAACTCCTCATGTCTTCGTATCTATCCACGAGATAGGAATGCAACTGCATGCAGCCTTCCCAGCACCACATTAAGACCATTTCAATTATTTACTCCGACATTAATTTGCCGTCCTAGCTAGCTATACGTCTTAATTTGCACTTGCTGTTCATCATATAAATAGATATCCTTGTACATTTGTGATCTTCTACTCATAAAAAAATGGAGTTTACAACATCTTCCTCCTCTATATCTTCAACATTGTCATTCTTACTTCTAGTGCAACTACTACTAATATCATCTCTAGTCCCTACGGCGACCTCCACCTCCCGTCGGGGACTACGCGACGGTGCCGGCAACAGTCGACCGCCCACGACGGTGACAGGACTGAGAGTTGATCTGACCCACGTTGACGCCGGCAGCAACTTCTCCAAGATCGAGCTCATCCAACGAGGTATCAAACGTGCACACCGGCGGTTGGATAGGCTAACCGCCGCCAAGTCGTCCGCCGTGTTGTCGGCCGGCAAGGCCGACATCAAGGAGGTGGGAGCGCCGGTCCATGCCGGCAACGGCGAGTACCTCATGAGCCTCTCTATAGGAACGCCGCCCCTACCCTTCTCAGCCATCTTGGACACGGGGAGCGACCTGATATGGACCCAGTGCAACCCATGCTTGGAGTGCTTCTCCCAACAGACGCCACTCTTCGACCCTTCCAACTCCACCTCCTTCACCAAGCTCCCTTGCTCCGACCAGCTCTGCAAAGCACTGCCAACTTCCTCGTGCACCACTTCCGAGTGCGACTACGTCTACTCCTACGGCGATCAGTCCAGCACCGAAGGCTACCTGGCTAGCGAGACCTTCACCTTCCGGTCCTCCTCCGGCGACACCGTGACGGCGCCGGAGATCGGATTCGGCTGCGGCGACACCAACGTAGGCAGCGGGTTTGGTCAGGGGGCAGGGCTGGTGGGGCTTGGGAGGGGGCCATTATCGCTCATCTCCCAATTGGGGTCCGGCAAGTTCTCGTACTGCCTCACTTCCATAGATGACACGAAGACAAGCCCATTGGTGCTCGGATCTCTTGTCACCATACTAAGCTCCAATGATACCCAAGTGGTCTCCACCCCACTGATCAACAACCCCAAACAGCCCTCCTTCTACTACCTCAATTTGATAGACATTACAGTCGGTGGATCCCGACTAAGCATCCCCACGTCCACCTTCAAACTCCAAAAGGATGGGAGCGGGGGGTGATCATCGACTCGGGCACCACCATCACTTACTTAGAGGAGGAAGGGTACAAGATCGTGAAGAAGGCGTTCACCGAGCAAGTGGACCTGCCAGTGGCGGACGGGTCACCTCTGGGTCTGGACCTGTGCTTCTCAACGCCGGAGGGGACGAAGACGATGAGGGTGCCGAACCTGGTCCTCCACTTCGACAAGGGTGCAGACTTGGAGATGCCGGCGGACAACTACATGGTTTTGGACTCGGACACTGGGTTGCTGTGTTTGATGATGATGGAGTCGAGTGGGATGTCGATCATCGGCAACATGCAGCAGCAGAACATGCAGGTCATTTATGATCTGGAAAAGGAGACACTGTCCTTTGTACCTGCACTGTGTGATCGGCTATAGAAATTTTGCGTCTGTTGTAATTTGTTGGGTGTCTTCGGATTTCCCTTTTCCTTTTCATCAATTATGTCGGCTTTCAATGTTTAGTTGCTAATGTTGTACGTAAAACACTATAATGGATGTTTGCCTATGCAAGCCGCTGCTGCTGTTCATGACTTCATGCCTCATCTTAAATACATTAAAACTTTCGTATGATTACTTGCAATTATCTGGGTTTTACTCAAGGAAGATGGAGGCTGTCATTATTGGGCGCATTTTAGTCGAAGGCTTTAAAGTAAATAAATGAATCGCAATGGAGAGCTTTAATTTGTTCAGTTATTATACGCACCATGGCAGTTTATGTTTCCAAGTTGTACACCTATATATGCGTTGAATCTCCTCATTATTTCACCACGACGTGCCTGTATTCACTATTTGATTTATTGTGCGGACAGTAATTGAATTGAATTGAATAATTTGTCAATCATCCGCCCAGCTCAGTCGGGACTAGAAGAAAAAGAAGGATTGCCATCAATTTGCATTGATGTAGAATTGATGTGTGCACAAGGACGGGAAAATGGGGCCATGCACCCGGCTATACTTCACAGACAATATTATTGGTGGAAAGTAATATTGGGTTGGGCTGTGCTAAAACATGCCAAGTGATGATCGGGAAGTTCACTAGAAGAGAGGCCCATTTTATTTGCTGAAGATACCCAAAATCGAACAAAATCAAAGGTTCTTTGAAAACTTGCAATTCAATTCTCGGTAATGGTAGAGAAGTCGAACCATGTGGCCGGCCGGAGTGCCTTCCAGTAAATTCTTCCTCATCCCCCACTCTTTTTGCAATTCGCATACACGGCCCACAAGCCACGTTTGTTGTAGTTCTTCAAAGAGAGCGACAGATTCTTCTTCCACATTTCAGTCGATTCACGTTTCTAAGGGCCACAACTCCTTTCCTTATAATAATATAGGTTGCTTAGTCCTAGTACTGGTTAATAATTAATCCTTGGTTCTTAGTAAGCCACAGCTTCAATGGCTCTTTCGCTAATCATCAAACCGGCATGCATGATTGAGTTCTTGTCAATAGCAGGACGAGTTGCGATAAATATTGACTCGTTGAAGTCGGCTTGAAATGGGCCCGTCAGGTACACAATGTGTGCATACCAGACCCACTATCGAATGCTGGCCATGAGAGTGTTGACATGCAAGAGATATGTCCTTCCCCTTTAACGATTCCTGCCCTTAACAAATTCCCCGTCTTTGGCCCACATTTTATTTTGCTTTTTTCACAATATCTAACGTTTAATTATTGTAAAAAATATGTTTAATTGATGTAGAAGCTGAGAACATATAAATCACACTAAGAGAAAGGTATATTGGCACAAAATAAAATAGTGCTCTAGATGCCCTTGCGGATAAAAATGAATAACTTTTCTTTTTCACATTTATTACAGTAAAATTCAGCTATCTATATAGATAAATATGATCTGAATTGATCAGTCGCTGTTGAAAAATCAAGTTGTATATCTAGATAGACAAATATGACACGTACTTATTATTGTTGAATATTGTGTAGTAGGGAGAAGTGACAAGAGATGACTAGTCGTACATGGCAGGACTTCTGAAGAGAATAATTCCCACAACCCCACCACCGAAAGGGAAGCTTTCTCACTACCACATTGCCTGCATAGTGCTAAATTTCCTTCAAGCAGCCACGACTGCCGGTATATCCTCAACTCCAGATGCCACTTTTCCTTAAATAACAACAGGTCTTAATTCTCGATACCAATTTGACATCCAAGACATTTGGTTAGATTTATGTAAAGCTTGTATGCTTTCTGTAGAGGACCATTTCCTTTTGGAGGGGTTGAATCATTCAATTTCAACGTGTCGTGACTTCAGTCCCTATCCATGATAGGATATACACAACATTTGGATTGTTATTTCTTCTTCACCCGAGAGAGAGAGAGAGAGAGCGCTCAAAATTTTATGTTTAGCTTGTTTCTTCCATCTCCCGCTTGCAGGAGTATGCAGTGCACTCTCCAAAAGCAGAACCGTCTCAAAATATATCATTTGCCCGAGTTAACGCAATCAAAACCCATAATTTACATTTATCATCTGTGCTTCAAAACTTGCACCTGTTTGAGTAATGTCAACCTGCGTGAACTAAGAACTTGTATTGATCTGAACTGAAACATTTGTTTGTGATTACTCCACGAGCAGGCAAAGAGACTTAATGCGTTAAGGCACAAATATACATGTTTTGTCACTAGCTATAATGTTATTGCCAAAACTAGTTCAGTTTGTCAGTAGTTCTGTTAATTATACAGTTGGACCTCCAATATCACACAGACAGTGCATAAGTGCATGTCATATACCTCCGTCCCACCTAGCAATTACAGGTTATAAGAAAAAAAACTGGAAAAAAGAGACCAGCTAGGTGGCCAAAGCTGCTGTTACAGAAAGGACACTCTTCAAGCTATAGTAATATAATTAACAAGAGTGGAAAGAGAAGGTATGGGGGAGGGTACGATGATGGTGTTGCCGGTGGCTCTGCGCGTCTTCCCTTTCTATGCGCCATTTTAGATGAAGGAAATCATCCACAGAACAGGGCAACCTCAATGGCCCGGAGGTGTGGTAGCCATAGACCTCTTGAGCCTTTTCCAGAAGCTTCTTGAACTGAGGATGGTACAAATATGATATGGGTATGGTGAACCTCCGGTATCCTTCATCTTCATCTTCCAACCCCACTCTCACAGCCAGGAAGCCCTTCTTCATCTTCCCCTTCTTCTCTTCTTGCATCCTAGTGGTTCAGGGCAGCTACAGATATCACAGTTCTGTTGTGAGGTCTGGTACTCTTCAGATGATTGATGGGTTATAAGGGGCACGGCAGGTTTATATAGAGGACTAGAGGAAATGGGTACCGGGCAATTTGGAGTTTGGCCTAGTACTATAAGGACATCTAAAAATGAAGAGTAAATGGTCATCTTTGCTGCTATCTTGATCTTATAGGAGAGTTTACCGAATCATCCATAAGTTTACACCGCCAAATGTGTACAGAAATCCTATATGTGATTCTAGACAAGGTAATTGTACTCTTTGTATTGTGAACTGGTGACTGGTCATGGATTTTTATGGATGATTGAGGGCAACTTGCAAAGGTAGATGCTTGAATAGAATGGCTATGCTGGGAAGATCATTTTGTCCCGCCCAGTGCTTTTCTGATGTGTTATGTTCCTTGTTTGATCTTATGCAACCTAACTGCTGACCATTTTAAGTAGCAAGCTGGTGATGACTCATCTGCCCATCGTTTGGTGGTGGTCTGAGGTCCTTGGGGGCCCTGACCGACCAAATTGATGGTAGCAACTACCCTAAATGCTTCATGATCTAGAATTACGAAAGATGCTACAAAAAATGTGGGTCAAATTTTGTACCTACCTTATATATACACTCCTATATATGCCTGTACTTCATTGCCGTGAGACAATTCATGATCGACAACGTAAAAACGACATGTTTCAACGAAACATGTCTCAGTGGTATAATATGCCTTACCTTTTCAACCGCGGAAAAAAGTCAAAGTACTCTACTAGTCTACTTAATCATGGTTAAAATTTTATTTATTTTTATTTTTATTATGTTGTGCACTGGCTTTTTTTGTTCTTCAACGTTTGCCTTAATTAATTTTTTGTTTTTTTAACATGTAAGTATGTATCCTCGTAAAGGGAGGTGATTTTATTCCTTATATACCCAACACACCAAACATCATACGACATTATATAGTATATCTAATTGCTCGATCATTGCTAATGTGGCAATCAACATATATAGTAATTATGTACTTTGTTCATATAAAGCGAGTCATAACTTATAAGTCGATGCAGTATGACTGGCGACTAAAAGGGCCGAAAGCCAAACTTTCCCTAATCATGAATAGGTCCACCCCTTGCAAAACAAGATAAAAGAATAAAGCCATGCATTATTCTATGATATATGTGTTTCGAGAAAATTTGCAAGGTAAGGTTTAAAAATTATGGGACACTTCTTGACCATTGCATAGTTTTCTCTTCATTTCTCTGTGTTTCCTCTTGGGGCAATCCTACAAGACATTGAACGCCTTACACAATGACAAACGTAAACAACAACAAAAAGAGAAATTTCCAAACTCGGAGGAAGCCGGGTCAGCTCCAGACTTGGGCCTCCTAATTAATTAGGATGTTAGGAATTAGTCAAATTTTAGCGGGCTTAATTGATCCCTGGTTATTAAAGCAAACACAAGATATTTCCCCACCTTGTGAAAGACAGCTGTAGCAAATTAGCAATGCACGCATGAAACATCTATAATATTCACAATACGTCCTAGTATGTATATATCCAACAAGTAAACTGGTTCAATTGTTTGGAAACAAAAAAACAGCTGCCTCAGTCACGTATGCACATACTTCATCATGTACAACAGAGATATATACGTAATTGTTTCGAATTGCCTATTGCCTAACTATAGGAACAAGTTGGTCATCGATGATGATTCAAGAAGAGGCAGCAAAGGGACCATGAAGGATTGGAATCTAAATGGTGGTACCAGAACTGAGATTTTTCACATGCTTAGCCAATATTCTTGATGGGAACGGTCTCCTTTTTCTGGGTGAAATGTGCAGCTGACTGGTGCCCACCCACCCACAGTCCCACAGGCCCACTCGACAGTAGGAATTGTACTAATCAACAGAGTACTTGGCCATCCAAAAAGCAAGCTTTTAAGGTTTGGACTTTGTACCAAAGATCGTTAGGAGGTGCCAACTCGCAACTTTGGGGAGGTGGGCAGATATTGAATCCGAAAAAGTCCTCCATATACATGCTCCTTTTTCCTTTTACAAGTTGAATTGAGTGTATGTAAACTACAAAAAGAGTGCTTGAGTCGATAGATATATCATATACGGTGCTGCACGGCCGCCCTTGCGATAGTATGGGTCTGTCCTGGTTCCATTCTCTGATCAGAAACACATCTGTGGATGTAGCACTCAAGTATACATTGCATAGATAGTGGCAACCTACCAGAGTTGATGATAAATAGTCGGTAGTGCTCTTCTGCTTTCTTAGACACCATAGATATCGAAATGCATCAATCTGGCAGTTCCCTGTCTTGACAAATTTCTACGTAGTTTAATAATTTCTATCTGGGTATCTTCATGGTGATGGTGTAAAACGATCATGAATTAACTAGAGCTGCTTTGCTTCCACTTAAAGCTAGCTAGATGGAAAAGATATTCTTCTCTGATCAAGAGATAAGCCTTGCACGCTCACTTAGCTCACTTTTGATTGTCATCGTTTGCGGCAACATTTGGCCTCTTACTGATCCATGACAATATTGATAAGATTAAGTACAAGATATTGATCACGCAATGCTGAAAGAATGGTGATGGGTCTGCTGGCTATTGCTTTTCTTCCAGGATTATGCGGTTGATCAGCAAGCTAAACCTTTTCAGTGTAGATTGATGACTATGTTTGTGTACTTATCAAGTTATCGTTGATCGTTGATGTATCAGATACTAATAGTAAGTAAAGATGTTTTTAGTTGAGCATTTGCTTACATCATCTATTATTCTAGCTGCTTATCTAATTTGTTGCTTTTGGTTAGTGGGCATAAATATGGGAAGCAGATGGGCTTAAACTAGTTGTACATTAGTGTATCAATTAGCAAGCTGAGAAAATGTTGATATCGGTTCATTGATTATTTATATTTTATACATAATAAAACTTTAATTAGTGGAGTAAACTGGCTGCAATGTTTTCTCATTCAAACAGTAACCTAGTAAATGTGAACGAATTAATGGCAATGACCAACAATTCAATTACCATGGTGTCGTAATTAGCTAACTAAGCCTTAGTAAATTTCGTTTTTTTTCATGTTTGCAGTGGTAAGATTTTGTCGTGTTTCAATTCTGGTAGAGGCAAGGAGGATTTCCTTTTGTATCCAATTCCAAGGAAAGATAATTATATTATTATACCAGATGTAATTAACAATAATTCATGTTACCTATACTAGTTAATCATCATTTGGAGAGGTACGTATATGAATCGTGATGATGATGATATTACTCGAGATTCTTTATTTTAGCTGATGAATAGTTAAGTGGGTGCCTTGGGACGATGATCATCTTATATATGCATCCAGCACTGAATTTTTGCTGACTGCAGTGATCAGTAGTGTTTATTCATTGTTCTAACTACTTGATCTATAGCCTAACTTTAAATTCAACAATATTAGAGCACAAAAATATATGGATCCTTTAAATTAACAAATATAATTCACACGTAACGAGATCAGCATACAGAGAGAACTTGCACTTCATTATTTGGTCTCATCTACAGCCAGCTGATTGAATTTATAACTACAGGCACAATATGAGTACACGATCTAGAACGGAACAAGGCAAGAGAAAAGTGAGAAGTTCACAGCGGAGGTGAACATGGCGACGATGGTCCTCTCATCTCCTTCTCCACCGTCAATCTCAACTGCTGAAAATCCTCCACCGAGCCCGGCTCCATGGAACCCGTAAATCTCATTGAGCTTGCTCAAACAAATTGTTTAACTGTGGGTGAGACAAATGCGATATGGGCATGGTGAACCTCTGATCAATTTGATCAGTCCCTCCATCCGCGTCTTCACCCCCAACTCTCACTACCAGCCATCCCTTCTTCACCTTCATTCTCATCTTCACCGCCTTCATCTGTAGTTGCCCAGAGTTGGAAATGGCTGCAAACACTGCTATTGTCTTCATGTTCTGGCCGAGATTAACTTAGGATTGAGGCCAATATTTATATATGATTGAAGCCGTGTATATAAAGTTGGTGGTACGTACTTTGTTTCCTGTCCGTTCGTACTCAATACGGTTGTCCCAGTGTAAATAGCTAAGCTAGGAAGTAGTTTAATGCAAGGCTAAGTATTGGACAAGAGCAGTCTTTCATCAAAATATAGGACATTTGGATATTAATATATAGTGATAATGAAAATAGTTTTTTTAATTTTGATTAAAATATTTTTTGAAAAAGATTATAAAGTCAAAAAAGAAAGTTGGACTCTGTCTATCATCCACTTTAATAGATTTAAATTTAAATACTCAAAGCCTAAAGTCTCCTTTTAAAAAAAAAGCTTCAAAGCAGGCCACCAGTCAAACCCTAAATCCTCAATCACAAGCCGTGATTAACAAATGATCAAACATTCGTCCTATAAACTTTTTTTTTTAATCAAGCAAAAAAAATTATCTACTCATGTCGGTGGAGATTGACAAGAGGAATCTACTTTTTGTCTGCCCATGAAAAAATATAAAAAGAAATGAAATCAACAACAAGGGCTTGTGGGCCTCATGAATTTTACAACATAAAAGCACAATAAATCACCCCGCTTTAATTTGTTTGCAAAGGTAAGGTTCCTATCTTCGTTTGCATTCATCTCTCTCGTATGAAGAGACCTAATCTCGACTTTGTCCGCACTTTGTTTCTCATTCGATTTGAATGTTTTTACACTTTTCTCATCTTTCTTCGAATTTACCCTTTTATTAATGAAACAAGAACTCAATACCATCATCTAATATAAAATAGAAGATTTGGTCAATTAAAATAATATAATATAATATAAAAATAATAAAAAATTATATTACTATAATATATCTTTTAATTTTATTAGGATTTATTTTTAAAGTGAGAGTTAAGCAGAATCTATATATAATATATAAGATTATTATAGTTAATAAAAGTTTATCTGTACAATTAAAATTAAAGCTTATTTGTTATATAAATCTTAAATGACGCGATATTTAATTATTCATGTACATAAATGATGCCAGATTAAAAGTGATGAAGTACATGATGAATATCTTTCTGATTGCTTAGCTTTTATATATTCTTCTATCATTTTATAAGAGATCTAGTCATCTATTATGATCATGTAGTTATAAATATAAAAACTAGACAAAATTATTCTAATTCTCAAATTGTCCATCTAACGACTCATATTAATTTGAATATAACTGATATCAATTTAGGATTTAAAGTTTAGAATTTTATATAATTTTAAAAATGCCTCTTTCTTCTCATGCTTTAAAAAGATTTGCTATAAGAATTAAGTTTAAACTTTTGGTGATCCATCAAAGAGTTTGACTAGACTCCACACTATTTAAATCAAACATAAGTTTAATATACAAAGTAAAATTTCCAGCGGATCAAGTTTGGCTCTAAAAATATAAATTAAGTAGCTAATATCAAACCAAGCTTTAACGAAATAATTCAGAAATTAACAAACTGGAATTTTCCATTTGGCTTGGTTCATCAGTTACAACTCTAAAGAGAAATTAATCATATGAGAAAAAATGCCATTTAAGCATTATTTATTTTAGTTAAACTATATTTTTAGGGATATTAATTGTAAGCCATTTATATTAATATGTTCATGTTTAGACTTAGTGTGTAAAACCCGAGCCATCTGTCGTGGGGTTTTTACTATTGGTTTAGTTGTTACCTGAATGCTTGACCCTTTTTACTATGGTTCATATATGGTATGGGGTAAGTTTCCCAGCCTTAGCTTCCTTCAGCACTCAGTACACTTGTTTGGATGTTGCGCGCCAGGCTTTTCTATATTTGGTTCATTTGAGTCTTATATAGTTAGGTGTTAAGATTATATCCTTCGTGTGTCTTTTATATGTTTGTTGTGTGTTTGATAACGCTTTGGGACCTTCCTAACCCCTTTTTGAGACTTGCAATGCAATTCCCAAAATTGGCCCAATCGCATTAGAATAAAAACTCTAAATTTTTGGGTTTTGAGATAATCCAATTTATAGTTTTTTAGCTAACCCAACCTACATCTTTATCTATCCAACCCATATATTTTTAGGCACGACACTCGTACCTATGACATCACCAAGCCAATCTATACTTTCTTATCCAACTCATACTTCTATGATATCACCAAACTAACTCATATCTTATCGTCCAACCCATGCCTATTTAGGTATGATACCCATACCTATGACATAATCAAACCACTGACTCTTTGTCTATAAAACACATCCCTTCCCTCACATTTCTTCATTTTTCCTTCCCTCCTCACCTCCAACAACCTTCTTCTCCTCTCATTGTCTTTCTTCTTCCTCCTTGGAGCTCCAATCACTCTCCTCCACATTTCTAACCTCCTAGGGTGGTAGGTTTTGAGGTTAAATGCCTCAAAAGAACTCCCTTGCTCTTCCCTTGTTAATTTCAGGTTTGTACGACCTCTTTTGCTTGTTGTTTAGTGTTTATCTATTGTACTTCTGTCTTGTTTCATTTTTCTAACATTTTTATAATGTATATCTTCCTATTAGGAGTATTTTTAATACTCATGTATCTTATTTGGCTATGTAAATAAATAGATATGATTTCTATAATATACGTAAGTCACTGATATGTACTCTTTTAGTATAAAAATCATATATTGTCACTCTAATATTAAATTTTCAAGATTCTTATTTTGTTGAACTCATAACATGTATATCTACAACTTTTATCTCATGTGTTTTGCTTGACACAACTTAAAATGTATATGTATGAGGGTAAAAAGTGAAGAAAGGTGGCAACTTTCACCACTACATTGACATAAACGTTCATTTCTTTAATTTTTACTCTCTGGCCTAACAGGATATGGATATGTTGATTCACCGCATTCCATATTGTTCATCGTAATTTTCAGAGTTGTTGGTACAATTTTAAGCCTAATCTAACTAGTAAATAATTATGAACATCACTTATAAGTATACCTTATATTTCTTGTGTTATTTATGACTATGAATATGATCTGTGATTATGTTATATGTCAAGCCACCAATTTTAAGCTAATAAAATCTGGTAAAAATATATGATGCTCCAATAAGTGTCTAATTAAAATATATAAATTTTGGAAATGAAAAAAATCATCTAGGTATATTTGGAAGGTGTCTACCCAAAGAGTGTAAAGATAGAAGGTGAAAACCCTAGTTTTTTTATGCTAGATGTAAAATGCCTTAAAATAGGTTAATGGTATTGGATTTCAGTGGAACATGGTTTAACCTTACCCTATGCCTTAGTAACACCATGACCAATTTAAGGGCTATTTGAATAGGTTCCCAATTTTATTTATGAATTTCCAATTTGTTAAGGTCCAGATAGCTCCAAATATAGCTCATCAAATGACTCAACTTGTAAAATCTACTTCAGGCTATTTACATAGTAAACTCGGCATAACTTTTACTAGCTTAAACTCTGTGTATTAGCTAACAAGGCTCACTGACCTAAGCCCATTTGGAATCCTCTATCCCATGAACCAACAATTACAAAATTGGTGGATAACCCAGGAACATTGTTCCAACATCTTAGGGCTGAGCTTAATGGGCCTTATTCCCCTTAATTGAATCATTATGGAATTTACCTATAAACCTTAGAGTGTAAGGACCGACCCATCAAAATTTCGACCCATAAAATATAATATACTCCATGACATCAAAATCACATGTTTTATATCTAATAATTCAACCAAACTACTATATCAACGCGTCCTAATATGTTATTTGACCTAAAAATAATGTTATGATCAAATACATAAAAATAACTGCATATTGTCATATAGTTTGACAACTTATTTTTTACTATTTTTCTAATTTTATCAACATATACTCGAAAATATTTAACTCTCATTGTTCATAATACACGGTCAGCATCAGCTTAGCATACCTGTTATAAAATTGATTCGACTTTAATTGACGACAAAATTAATAGATTCCCTAACATAAACCTATGACTCGAATCATGAGTTTTACATAAAAGTTTACCATAATTATTAGAGTTGAATTCAAATTTTAAGTTTTTATACTAATCTAATGATACTAGATTGATTATCCCAGGTTGCCTAAGTTAACTGACCAAATTTTACCGATTTAGAAAAAAATTTCATGGGAATAAAAAGGGAAGAAAAATGTAGATCATACAAATTTCCTACGTTCATACCGGGGATAATCTCTTCTAGTTTCTGAAAAGCATCATTAAACAAATGTATCCTAAAAAAATGTATATGATGAACCATTCAAATGTCCTTTTAAGTACGCTAAAGCATGCGAATGTTTTGCCGTAGCTTAAATTGGCTTATCACGCACGCTTCCGTTAATTAGTCTCCCCAACGCACTGGCTGTTCATCAACTATGCCTATTTTCAATTTATGACTCACACCCCTTCGTCTACGGATTTTACAAAGTAATTTTTTTCTAAAAAAAAGTATAGTAATTTACTTTTTCAATAAGAAAAATAACTTCGACAAAATTTTCCCATACATTTTCCCTTCTATCTTTTTTTCCTTTAATTTTTTAATATAAGTTAGGGATCGTTTAGTATTATTTGATATTCTTTTAAATATGGCCACCCATTTAAATCACATAGATGTTATTTTTTAATTATATATATATAGATAAAATTATCTTCATTATCCAACTTTCTTTATAATCCAAAAACTAATATTAAATTTAGCTTACAGATAATACTCATTATTCTCTATAATTATGCATTAATTTGTAACAAATTTCGAGCACCATTTATGCATAATTATTATTTTTATCACCGGGAACTTTATGTTTGCTAATTAAATTGCCGGTTAAACATCCTTTGGTCATCTTCTTAAGTAGTACTAAATGGAAACATGCAAATAGTTTTTTCCGGAATTGCACGTCGGTTTGCCTACCACTTGAGCGAAAAAAGAAAATGGTGTTGTTGATTTGAATCCTCATGGCTAGTTCATTTCTTGATCACCATACTTAATTCTAGCATCGTAAAGTTTGTGTCATCGAGCGGATTAATTACAGAAACATAGCAAAGTGTGAATATAAGCATATTAGCTAGTCCAGTACTTCGCCTGCGACTCAAACACACATTTACAACAACAAATTAAATGTAGTACGCAGTTCTCATTAACATACCTGAACAAAATGTGAAGTCACAATTTCTTGCCTTCATAAGGTCATACATGATACAACAAACTGATCATCCACAAATTGGAATGCATAGATCTCTCCTGGCTATTACTTAGAACAATATAGTACTACCCTTATATTGCACTTGATATACAACTTACTTATCAGCATGACCTGAAGGAAAGGGAATTAGAAAGGTGTTTGTGACGGACAAGATAGTTCTTGTCTGTGATCTCCCTTCCTGCAAGCCATTGCAGGTGAAAAATCATCCCACGGAGCAGGGAAGCTTGAGAGGACCAGGCAGGCGAAACCCATACACTTCCCTTGCCTTCTCTAGCAGCATTCCGAACTGGGGGTGGTAGAGGTAAGATATGGGAATGGTGAATCTCCTCATCTCGTCGTCTTCATGTTCACAGCCAACCCACACAACCAAAAAGCCCTTCTTTACCTTCTCTTGCTTCTTCCTCTGCATCCTCAAGAACCAGACTTCTCGGTGGGAAGAAGAATAAAGAGCTTTGTTATGGCCAAGGGCACAACAAGCAGTGGTACTAACAAGATGCAGTTTCCAATCATAATATAAGATACGACCCAAGATTTGCATATATGGAAGATATTGGAGCAAGTGATCGAAGCTGTGACCATGATAAATTAGCTCCACTTAGAGAAAGGTTTTAGGTCCCAGTTGCATACATTTTTTCATACTTTATATCTCTGATGCGTCACCCTTTGATCCTGCACTTGCCCCCTGTCAGCCATTTATTCTTCTTTCTTCACTTTGATTTGCATCCTTTACATGTTAAATGGCAACCTTTCCCTCTAGCTAAAGCCAAATTACGGATTCATGTCGGAGCCTCTTACTCCTAACAGATACGTTTCCATTCCTTTTTTATAACACCAAAACTAGAAGTTGTCAAACGGTTATATATATAGTTTTATCAATTGGTTCTCTTTGAGGATAATTATATGTTGACTAAGATTTTTTCCCCCTTAATCAAACCCGGCCATACCAAACCGATAAGGTAGAGGAAATCGAAGACATCTGATGGCAAGATGGACCGATATCCAGAGCTTCGAAAGCCAAAATTTCAGACTACGTAATGAAAAAGACCCAAATACGTGAGGCCCAGGCCCTGTAGGCCCATGGCATGAGCCCAACATGGTCAAACTGGGATCCAAAGGACTATATTTTTCCATCCCCGACCTCGACAAGGTCATATATATTTGCCTTAAAAAGAGGTCATATATATTTTTGATTTGGGCATTCTAAACTTTTTCCCATCTGTGATATATATTTCTTATTATTGACCATTTCATAGTCCTCGAGCCAATTCTTAGCTTACAACTTTTTTTCTTAAAATAATAAATTGAGTAATACTAATTAATGTGTTTTTGGTGAAAAAAGAAAATATGCTTCGAACACCGGTAATAGCTGTCGAATTTTAATTGAACTATCTCGACAAAAGAGACTGTTTAACATTTTTTTCAACTGCACAAGCTGTAATCGGCCAAAATTCATATTCATATCAACCTCCTTGTCTAGGTATAGAACCCACATATAATCTGGCAACTCAACTCGAACTGTTGGGTCCAATTTTAGGCTCTAGGTTAGGCACGATTAGTATTTTTCTTCTTTTTTAAATATTTTCATATTTTATTTTATTTAGGCTCGTCATAGTATTACAAATATGATTACACAATGAGTAAACAATCAGCATCTAAAAATGCATTGGTGTAAGATCTATTTATAATCAAAATAATTGTCATGAGGGATGATTTTTTAGATGCTGTTTGAGTCTCACCACTAATAATTTGGCTTTAAGACCTTACAAAAGATTTTCATTCTCACTTAGCAATAAAGTTAGCCACACGTGGTTGCGAATTCCCAACCAATATGCGGGGCTGTGTTATTTACATGTGACAAGGTAAACGATCCACTCGTCTTTCTAAATAAGATTAAATTTTATTTTATACTTACCTTGTACTCTCACTTGTCATTTCAAATTCAACCATTCAATTTTTAGTGGGTCCATATCTTTTAAATAATTAATATATTTCTTTAACATAAAGTATAACATCTAGGGCTCTTCACGGGCCCGTCCGAATTGAGTTTTCTAAAACTTGTGACCGGCTCGAGGATGATTTTAATTGGTTCGAGTAGGGTTTTTATAATTTTGAATTTCGAGTCAAGTTCTTTTAAAAACAAAAAATTGAGCTCAACCCGAACCTGTATAAAAAGAAAAGTCAAGCTCGATTAGGGTATGGGAATGGGGAAGGAGCGGTTGTGGTTGCTCCTAGCCGGCGACGATGGGCAGCGGGAATGGGTGGCGACTTGCAGCAGGCACGGGCGGTGACTGGTAGCAGGCACGAGCAATGACTAGCGACTGTACGGGTGGCGACTGGCATTGGGCGGCGACTGGCAGCGATGGGCGACTGGGGACGACGATCGATGGTAGGTGACGGCAGCAACCGACGATGACAGGATGGACTTTTTTTATTGTTAATCGTTTTTCGTAAAAATGAGAAATTTTTTTTCATTTTTTTCATAATAATGAGAAATTGCTTCTTTCTTATCTTATAGATTTTATTATTTTTGTGGCACCACCGGTGGAAGGAAAGATTTTTCGGAGGTGGAAGAAGTCGCTGATGGTGGAGGAGATGCCGACCAAGACACCACCTGATTATGTGGAAGAGGTCGATGTGTCCCTTTTCATCATCTATTTTCTTTTTAATTAAGAAAATACTATTTAGATATCTTTTCTAATTAAATGTAACATATACATACATTATTGTCAATGGACAATGGCAATGTTAAGGATTTTTTTAAAAAAAGGGTTACACTTGTAGTTTTATTGTATTTATTATAGCTTTGTTATCAGTGTTTAAAGCTGTTAAATATGTATATCGGGAATGATTTAAGGCATGCCAATTGAAATGAGATTATTTGCCATTAAATATGGAGTATATGAAATGTATTGGTCTCTTTTTATTTACCGAGTCGAGTTACGAGTCAATCGAGTTACGAGTTGAGTCGATTTGAGTTTAATAGAACACGTGATCGACTCATTTGTCACCGAGTCGAGTCGAGTCGAGTTATAAGTATCGAGTTATTGAGTTGAGTTATAAATATAACGAGTTGACTCATTAAAACTTGCGAATTAACTCGACAGAACAACCCTAATAACATCTTTAAAATTAATATTTTTTAATATAATATATACCATTTTTTCTTATTAATACTTTGTTGAGAATTAATTTTAAAATGTGATTACTATTCAAAATATTAAAAATATTATCTTGTTTAGGATCCTAATTATTTTAAACACAAAATAAATTAGTTTTTAATAATTTATTGTAAAATCATTTATAATTTTAATTATTTTAAATGGACTAGAAGAGTGTTTGATAAGAAACATTGAGAATCATCCATTTTATAATGTAAAAAATAAATATAAATATACAGTTTCTCGAAATATATAAACATGTAAATTTTATAATCAAAATACAAAATTATTTATTATTTAGGTGAAAATATTAATAATTTATAAAATGGGGTCCACCAAAAAACTAAAGACAAGATTTGTGATTCAAAGCTGGAAATATAGGGGTAATTTTGGAATATTATGAATTCGGCATGACCATGTTAGTGGCAAAGACCCAAATGCCGTTTGTGGGGTCAGCTTTCCCTTTAATTTAAATGTAAAATAAATTATAAAATATTAATATTTTTTAAAATATATTACATGCATTTTAATTTTAATAAGTTGAATATTTAAAATCTTTATGTATTTATATTTCTTTTATGCTAAGCAATTAAAGCCAAACTGTCCATTTTATTTATACTTTTATTTTTTAATTTGCCTTAGTATTTATCCTGTATAAACCTTTTCGATCTTTGATGTTTGCTCATCAAACCCGGCCTCTTGTTCACTTTGTTAACTGTTTGTTACTAATAGTTTTCATATTTTAATTTAGTTTTCATCTTTATTTATCTTTTTTTATTATACAAAAAAGAAAAAAATCTCA
Source organism: Piper betle (assembly GCA_033002965.1). Classification (NCBI taxonomy): domain Eukaryota; kingdom Viridiplantae; phylum Streptophyta; class Magnoliopsida; order Piperales; family Piperaceae; genus Piper; species Piper betle. The sequence goes on from JAURVB010004776.1 coordinate 60,447, forward strand.
TTCTCTTTCCTTTTTTTATCAAAAAAATTATTATTTTTCTTCAAAAGAAAGGAGCTTTTGGTTCAAAATCTAGACAGGAATAATAGAATTGAATACACGCATGAAAGATATTGCCTCTACTTTCTTAATTTCTCTTTTAAATAGATTGTTAATTGAACTCTGGATGTGCAATGCAAATAAGACAATAGTTCTGTTTCAAATTGATAAGTTGTAATCAAAGTTTTAAATTTCAAAAAGTTAAATAGTTTATAATTTTTTTCAATTTAGTTTTATAAATTCTGGAAGAATATTGACAATCTTGTGCTTTTATTTTTGTTTTTTCTAAAGAAGGAGTCAAAAGTCATTAACGCATAGTGTTGCTTAGAAAAAACTAAAAGCAAAGAATAGTGTCCTTGGGAAAAGAAAAAGGACCAAGAATAGTGTCCCTCGAGCTTCACAACCATCCCTAGGGTGTTTGCTTGGAAGTTAAAACCTCACCAAGTGTTTGAAAAAACGACACCCACGGTGCGACTAAAATAAATTATTGACATTAAGTTTGATTAACTAAAAAACATGTAATGTTTGGTGGAAAAAAAATGTAATATTTACAACTGAGAATGAAATTTCAAGTACTCGTGAAAGATGAATGAAGTGCATAATGAATAAAAGAATTAACAAAAACTTGCAAGTGCTTAGAGATGAGTTTATATTCAATATTGGCAAAATCCAATATTTGCAACTTGCGTTGTTTGCCTTTCTGACATGATTACGAAACTGCCAAACTGGCTAATTCGACCTTTATCAAATTTGAAAAAATATCACTAGATTATTTACTCTTTTGAATCTCAATACATATTATACCGTTGTTAAAAATATATTCAATGTTACTTGAATAGTACATTAAAATCTTTTTCAAATAACATATATCATATTTTACATCAAATACCATTGAGATTAGCCTAAAAACCCTGTATTACCTGAATAATTGCTGGTCTCATTCAAACAGTCGAATGCCGAAGATTCGAACTCATTTCTTCCCCCCCAAAAAAAGGCAATCTAAGTCCCGATTTAACTACTGGCTAGTGCATTCAAGGAAAACACTTATTTTGGCTGGGCTATTTATTTTTGCATGCGCTTTCATTGATCTTCCTGAAAAATCCTCTACAGAACCCCTAGCCTTCACGTGACACGTGGCATGTGTACCCTGTGTGCGGGCCCACACCCGTGTCCCACAAACGTTGATGTCGACATAGAGATCGGAACATTAAAAGAAGGGAATCATACGTACTGTATATATATACAAACCGTGGTATATGTGGGGAGAAAAATTGGGGCTTTTCAACCGACGGATTGACAGAGAAGCAAAATGGAGCACACATCGGGACGTCCAAACATGTGGCCGGGCCGCGCCGTTTAGGTTAACTGAGATGTGTCGGTCGGGGGCAAGCCGGGCCATTGAGGGGTGGAGTGTGACGCCGGGGGGCTGGGCCGAGGCAATGCTCGTCAACACACGAAAAAGTGCTCCCACCCTCCCATCACCGACACCATTTACCGGCAACGGCATCGTAAATCTCGACGCAACGGGGCGTGGAGATGTGTCGGAAGTGGGAGTTACACAGACCAAAACCGAAAAACATAAAAGTGTTTGAAGTTTGAAGTGAGGACGTAGCCAAAATCACGCCACGCACTTCGCTTGTATCTGCAGTCAAATCTAATTGTTAGCAAGTAAATTACGACGTTTTCATTGTTTGAGACCGAGACGTCAATCTACACACCTTTTCGTAGTAGATCTGGTCTGACTCTTATGCCAACAAGACCGCCGTCTACTGCATAATAAGATGTAGACGTCATGGAAGATTTGGTTCAAAACAAACACCTCCTCGGTCCTCCTCCTACCCAAAACAAAAACACAAGTGTTCTTGGTTCAACTTCCCCGTCCGTAGCTCCGTTCTGGTTTCTTCGTCGAGCTGCGTTGCGCGCGTGCATTTGGGTTTTGGCTATGTGAATTATTAAAGCGAGCGAGAATATTGATGGGGTACTATTTGGAATGGAAGTAGAAACCTCTAACGACAGTCCAGTCCCCAAGATTCGGTGGCAGCCAGGGTTCATTTGGTAAGCTCATTCATTTCCGCCGTTACACACGTTGCTTCCCCCTTGATTCAATACGGTTGATTATAAGGGGGGAGTGAGACAAAGAAACTTAACGAACAGACTGGAAAGAGAAAGGAGGCATTGAAAGAGAACCTCCCCTCTTCCTTGTGCGTGCCTACTGCCTTGCCCTTCTTCTTTCCGGGTTTTGCTTTGGGGCGGACCATCTATCCCTTTGGAGGGGAGGATGGCATTGGAGCGCAGAATATATCCCCATTTAATTGTGCTTGCAATGCTAATGTTTGTTGTCGCCGGAGACGCCGTCGACTTTGATTATGGCGAGGCACTGGCCAAGAGCCTTCTCTACTTCGAGTCTCAGAGATCTGGCCGTCTGCCTTACAACCAGCGAGTCACTTGGCGGGGCCATTCTGGCCTCACTGGATGGCCTTGAGCATGGAGTGAGTCATCCAATCTCTTCCAGCCAATCTTTGTTCTAACCTAGTAAAGCTAATAATGCATGTTCTGTACTTTTGTTCTAGTTTTGTTTTCCTGGGCTTTTCTTTAACCAAGGAATTGAAGACAAAAATAGAACGATACGTTCTTTATTAAACAAAATGACGAAGAGTTGTTGATGATCGGTTAGGTTAAGTTTAAAAAGGAAATAAAGATGTGTAAAGGATGCAGGTGGATCTGGTGGGAGGATATTACGACAGCAGGGGACCATGTCAAGTTCGGACTTCCCATGGCCTTCACAATCACCATGCTGTCTTGGGGTGTCTTGGAGTATGGTGACGAGATTGCTGCTGCGGGGGAATACGGCCATGCTTTGGAAACCATCAAATGGGGAACCGATTACTTCATCAAATCTCACACCCATCCCTATGTTCTCTGGGCCGAGGTATAGCCTTGTACCTCTTTTTTCTCAAAAGTCGCTAAAGTTGCAGTTAAATAGGACTTTGTTAGCTTAATGCGGATTTCGGGAAGCTTTCCTTTAAAATTGAATTGTTTAGAGTTGGATGGTGGACTAGGTTGGAGACGGAGAAACGGATCATTACTGTTGGCAAAGGCCCGAAGACATGACGACGTCAAGACGAGCCTATAAGATTGATTCATCCAACCCCGGTTCTGATCTCGCGGGTGAGACAGCGGCCGCCTTGGCTGCTGCATCCCTTGTCTTTCGTCGAACCAATCCGCATTATGCCCACATTTTGCTGCATCACGCTCAACAGGTTCGTCCAACATCCAAAAAGCAGAGCAACCATCTCAATCCCCTTCGCTTGAGATAAGGTATTATGCACTTGTTGTATGTGTGATTTCAGTTATTTGAGTTCGCGGACAAGTTCAGAGGGAGCTACGACAGCAGCATCCCGGTGGTGAAGAACTACTATGCATCGGTGAGTGGGTACAGGAGACGAGCTGCTGTGGGCAGCGTTGTGGTTGTACAGAGCCACCGGCGAGAGGGAGGATTACCTGACCTATGTAGTGAACAATGCAAATGCCTTTGGCGGGGTCGGTTGGGCTATTAACGAATTTAGTTGGGACATCAAATTCGCCGGTCTCCAAATCCTAGCCACCAAGGTATAGCTTCTGCAACTTCTGCCAGCCACATTACATGTATCTTGTATTGGTTTTGAATCTTTGGTTGGATATAATGCTATCTAGGTTTTATTCGATGGGAATGGGAATGAGAAGCAACGATATCGGCCTCATGCTGTTGTGCAAACGCTGGAGCAGTACCGAGAGAAGGCGGAGCACTACCTGTGTTCGGTGCTGGGCAAGAACAAGAACGAGAGTGGCAGCAACGTTGATCGTACCCCGGGAGGACTTGTCTACATCCGCCAATGGAACAACATGCAGTACGTGACGACGGCGGCCTTCCTCAACGCGGTGTACTCCGACTATCTGACAGACGTGGTGCAGTCGCTCAACTGCCCTCTTGGCCGTGTTACCCCGGAGGAGATGATGGCGTTCGCTAAGTCTCAAGTGGACTACATCCTTGGGTCCAACCCCATGGGCATCAGCTATCTGGTGGGTTTTGGCGCCAAATACCCGAACCGGGTTCACCACCGCGGAGCTTCCATTGTCTCGTACAGTCAGAGCAAAGCTTTCGTTGGTTGCACTCAAGGCTACGATTACTGGTATGGTCGCCAAGAACCCAATCCCAACGTTGTTATTGGCGCACTTGTTGGTGGCCCAGACCGGTTTGATCGTTTCAGAGACGACAGGGGGAACTTCATGCAGACCGAGGCTTGTACATATAATACCGCCCCACTCGTTGGGGTTTTTGCGAAGCTGTTTGTCCGTCCCATACCGATCGACAACTCTTCAAAAGTCTATTCCTCTTCCTTGTGATACATGCATATATACCAACAATTACTAGACAGTGTCATTCTTGGACCACCTGTACTTGCGGGAAAGTAAAGAAGCCATAGATCCCTTCTATAATTTAGTCACACATTTCTCGCATCTACGTTTTCACTATCATCTAACATTAGGAAATGCGGCAAATTCTATCATTTTCGAGAAAGTTATGAGACCGGAGCCTTGGGAGCTAGCAGTAGGGGAAGAAGATGCGCTGAAATTTCACAGAAATAACTCTTTCCAATTTCGGAGAAAAAATCAAGAACGGATTATGCTGCATCAGAAATTAATGGAACGAATCTTCACAACAAAACCCGGGTAAACAGAAAAGGATATTGCTTGATGGTGCTTCAAAAAATTGATGAAAGGTATCTTTGCAATGTTGAAAGTAGATGGTGCCCATTGTTGCAACCTTGAGTATTCGAGGAGAACAAGAGATGTTCTGTTAATCGAATGCTAAAGCATTGTTCGCAACTCTTATAAATGAGATAATGTCTAAGGAATTACAAATTTCATGAATGACATGAAATTACATATCTCACTCAGCAATGTGGGACTAACCAAGCAGTATAAAAACTGTAACATTTACCACTGTCCTCAAGGATGAGAGATCGCAGAAGTTCAGTCTCTTAGACTACCCATAATGTGGGATTGACGTAGCAATGTAAAAAACCCTTCTTATGAAAGGATCCTTGTGCTCGAGGACGGTAAATCAAAATTTATATACTCAAGGCGCGCCTTATAAAGAGTGTCACTTAAAACAAATCAATGCACGTTCAAACAGACAGTTATAAAGATGACCAAAAGTACAATGGTACAAATCTGCCAACAATATTTTGTAGGGACGAAAACATCCTTTAACGTGATAAAATGAAATCATACTTCAATATAGACACGCCAGGATACGATTAGAAGTTAGTTTCATGTAGCCCTACAAACTGGCAAACTCATGCCTAGACTAAAAGCTGCATAACAAAATTTTTTCCCTCCCTAACTTCAAACAGGGCCTAGAAACAACTTTGATACTTACATGAGTTAGTGAGACTCTGAGACATGTTTCACAGGCCAAAACACAAAATACTCAATGTTCAGCCATAATAACAAACCTCCCTATAGCATCCAGGCATTAATTAGACAGAAGAGAAGCAGCGAACTGGGAATGATGAGAAGTGGTTCCCCAACAAAAGTAGCATTGGATGAGCTTCCCGAAGGGCCACGTGCAGAAGAACCAGGGAAGTCAATAATTTGGGGGCCTCGTGTTGGATGACTTGACATGGGGCCACCGTGAACGAAGGGGATGGTGCCGGAGCAAGAAAGGAGACATGGCTTAATGCATCAGGCGGGGGTATTCTGCAAGGAGGCCGGCGGTTACCTGCATCATTTAGGCACCCCTATGGATGCTTTAACAAAAAATAATCTGTTATCTAATATTCAAAGATAATCCTTCTCAATGCTTCAGTGAAGCAACATATTAAATCATAGATTCTCTCGTGTCAGAAGTCATTCAAATACTTAAGCTTTGACAGAAAGCCACAACGCTAGTGACCATCTATCCGACTGATTGAACCTTGGAACTCCAGGTACCATGTAACAGTCATACCAGCAGACAGTTTAAACTCACGGAAAGACCTGATAATGGCTTATCATTCAAACCTAACGGAACCAAGCTGATGTGTCTCAAATGCAAACTAATAAATAGTACAAAACAGGGTAGTTTCACATTCAGAAAGTTGCATCTTTTTATCACAAAATCACAACAAAGAATAGCTTCCTCGCATCAATTGATCGAGATTCCAATGGCACATAAAGGAGGAAATGAAATATGGTAAAGAAGTCTAAAGCTACATTTATACCTGGGCATCTAGGTTGGAGTGAAGTCGACAATCTACAGAATCATAATAATGAAAAATCAGGTAAAATAAATTCACATAACCAACACAAATAATGGCAGAAGAGGTAATCTCACGTAGTCGAAATGGTGCCATTTACAAAGCCACCATATCCACAGGTGGTGACATTGCAGCCTGAGGCCGACTGTTGCGTTGTCATATTGCCAAGAATGAGGTTGCTTTTCCCACATTGCATACTTGAACAAGATGCTGACAACGATGAAGGTGTGCAATACAGACTGCCAAAGAAAATGAAAAATTAAAAACAGACAGTAACAACATTTTAAAACTAACGCAAAAATAATAACAATATTATTACTTGAGAGTTGAGATTCCCAGGCCCGCAACTGCATTGTACACAATGACTGGCTGTAATGGCGTAGCTCCCATTGGGGACGATCAAACCAAAATCAGAGGAATACCGTGGGAATGAAGAGGGACATGCTGGAAAAATCAAGAAAGACCATACCAATGAGAAAAAAGAAAAAAAATCAAAGCAGTGCACAATCATCCAACATAATAAATAAAGGGAAGGTGAAAGATGCCCCAAGTGACACTAAAATCAGCTGGTCTTACAATAGAGAACAAGATAACATATGCAAAGATTGATCTTTTAAATTGAAAAACAATAGTATGTAAAAAATAAAGCAATGGACCATCCACTACGAAAAGCGATGTAATAGATGCCCAAACAAAGACTAATAAAATCAGCTAGCTAATCTAACCATACTCAAATTGATACTAAAATCAGCTGGTCCTACCATATCATATATACCCACTTCATACTCAATAGCTGTTCATATGCTTTATACACAGATAAAGCATGTGCAAAAGATTGAACTTCTAAATGGAAAAACTACATCAATGTGTGAAAAATCAAAGCAATGCAATAAATGCCCAAACAAAGGCTAATAAAAATCAGCTACTTTTACCAATTACCTATACCTACTTGATAGTTGATAGACAACAAATGTAGAAAAAGATTGAGACTTTAAAAAAGAAGGAGAAAAGCAAAGTTTATATGTAGAGGCCGGCGAGGCGTACCGGGGATGGGGATGGAGTGGATGTCGCCGGGGCGGACGGCCATGCTGCCCATGTCATTGACGTTCATGACGCCGGTGACAGTGGTGAAGTACCTGGCGGCAATGGCGGATAGGGAGTCGGAGGGGAGACGACGTAGGACAAGAAAACGGAGGAGGGAGTTGTCGGAGGAGTTGAAGCAGGTGCAAGGGAGGGGATGATGAGGGAGACGCCGGAGTCGAGCGAGGCGGAGGGGTCGGGGATGGAGGTGGCGTCGGCGATCTGGTCGGGGAAGACGAGACCCGAGAATACGGAGGAGGCGGGGAAGGGGAGGTGTCGGAGGCGCGGGTGCGGTAGCGGGTGGAGGAGCGGCGGATGCCGAGGTGCAGGGGCAGGGTACGGGGACCTTGAGGAAGAGTTTGGCGGGGAGGATGTGGTGGTCGAGGTCGTCAGGGCCGGAGACATCGAAGGCGTTGGCGGCGAGGAGGGCGACGGGGTCAACCTGGAAGAGGGTGGCCACCTCGGCAACCTTGAGGGAGGTGTAGAGGCTGTAGCCCGCCATGGCAGTGCAGGCGTCGGAGCCGGAGCAGGGGCTCGATGGTGGACTTGGAGGCGGCCATGAACGGCGACGCGAAGAAGACGAGGAGGAGAAGGTAGAGGACGTCGTCGTCGAGGAGTCCGGCGGCCCCATTGAAGCGCAACCTCGACGGGGAAGGGGAGTGGGGAGGTGGTGAGGTTGGCATGAAGTAGAGAGTAGAGAGAGCCGCTGTGCTGTTCTAACCTGACACTGGTCAGCTTCGCATGTCCCGGCGGGGAAGAAGCCTCTTTCGTTTTACAAAAGAATTTGATCCTCTCATTAGTCTCCTACATTAGCAAATAACCGCGTGGATTTTATCTTTACAAATAGATTAATCTCATAATTATTTAGGGTATAAATACTCAACCAGCTAATCATTTTTAATATATATTTATTATTTAAAGTTAATTAAATTATAAACTAAAAATATCATATAAGTATCTATGTTATAAAAATTAATAGATATATATAATTGATTCTTGTAAGAAGAAATAAATACGAAGACATATTAAATTTTAGAACAGGTAAAAAAACAGCAAAATCATTAATCAAAACATTCCCAAAATAAAATATTAAATATTATATTTGTTTTATTAATATCTAATAGATAATTATTCTTTATATTTCTTCCAACTATTTGTATAGTTATTTTTAATTTTTAATCTCCAATTTATATAGCACAAATAATTACTCACCGATATAAAACTCTTCATATAAACTATGACCTATTGAAAGTTCATCATCCTTACTTACTTATCATCTTTATACATTTATTCTTTTTTAAAAATAAATTTAAAAATTATTTTTACAATAACTTATCACAATTTAAAATCATATTTGTAATACATATGACAATTTTAGCAAGAAAAATCATCAATAAATAAATATAAAAAATATCACAAACTGCCCAATGTAAGAAATAAACATATTTTAAAAAACAAAAAAGTTGAGTGAAATTATTAGAAAAGGGGAAAATCTAAAAAATGAGGTGTAAATATTTAAAAATGAGAACAATGATGAAGGAGAATAAAATATTAAATAAAAAGTCGTAAAAGATAAAAAAATAACGATATTATCAATAAAGAAATGAATTACTTAATAACAAGGCAAATAAAGAAAGAAAATTAAATAATTACGTTATAATAAAACAAATATATATATAAAATAAATAAAACATAATAATATAATTACCTTGTAGTTATTTATACTTTTTGACATAATTATCTTTTCGGAAAAAAATTATAAAAGAAAATATTTTAAGATATTTTGTTGGTATATTTATAAGTTGGAGATGAGATACACCCATGGTTGCATAAATCGGAATCGGAATCGGAATCGGTTTTCCAAGGAGTCGGAATCGAAATCGGAATCGGTCTAAATCGGACAGGAATCGGTCCAGTTGAATCGGTCCAAATCGGTCATATATAATAATTTGACAACTCATAAATAAATATATAAAAATTAAATATTGATGTCATTTTGATATTATTATGTATATTATATTTTATGATATTTTTTATATTTTTTAGATTTTTTTAAAATTATTTTGAATTAGTTATTATTTTTTACTCGAGTCGGACACGAGTCAAGTTTTAATTACAAAAATGCCACCACAGTTATTTCTCTCCCACAACCGTTCTCTCCCCCATCCACCCTCCTTCCAAGTCGTCGCCGCCGCCGCCGCCCTCCCCAGACCCGACCCGCCCTGCCCCGCCCCACCCCGCCCCTACCCTACGCCGCCGCGCCCGCCTCCCCCTGCCAGCCCCTCCCTGTCCCTCCCCGCCTCCCCCGCCGACCGCGCCCCGCCCCTCCAGATCCTCCCCCTGCCCCCAACCCAGTCCCCCCGTCGCCCAGTCGCTCGCTCGCCGTCGGGTAATTTTAGGTTTTTAAAATTTTAATTCCAATTTTACCCTTACTTAAATAATTGAATTAATATTATACCTAGGGTATTTTGGTAATTTATCCAAAAAACCGATTTTTCCCGATTCACCCCGATTCCGAATCCGATTTAAATCGGTCGGAATCGGGGTGAATCGGCCGAGTTGGACGCCGATTCGGGGCCGACCGATTCGGCCCCAAAATCGGATCGGCATGCAACCGATCCGATTTAAATCGGTTCGGCCGATTCGTGCAACAGTAGATACACCCTTCTAAAAAGATAAATATTGTGCATAAGAAAGAAAACCAAAAGTCAAATTATCATGAATTAAAAAATTAAAAAATAAATTAAATATAATTTTATAATTACCTTATAATTATTTATATCTTTTATGAGAGTTAAATTTTGAATAAAAAACTTTTACAGATCAAAATAAAAAATATTTTGAGATATATTATTGATATATTTATCACAAGAAGATGAGATATAACTCTTTAACAAATAAGTGTTACAAAGAAAGGTGCATCCTCTTAAAATGACATATCATTTAGAAATGATGTATACCATTTACAAAAGGTGCAATACCTTTTAGAAGAAGTATATGTCCTTTAGAAGAGTTGTACTTTCTAGAATACACCTTTTACAAGAGTGTTACTTTTTAGAAGTCACCCCATTATAATTAACTACATGAAGGCAACCCCTTCAAATTAACCATGTGTTTTATACCCGTTTAGATTTAATGAGGAGTCAGAAAGGGTCATAGACAATATAACACCCTGATTTCGGTTCACTTAAGAACTGAATAAAAATTGTTACAATCGAGCCAAGTCATGTTTACAGTTATCAGTCAGCTATGACTCGATCGATAAAATAGATCGAAACAACCTTCTTGGTGTCATGAGAAAGGAAAATACTCTTAAACACATCGTCAAAACACATCTAACATAAATAATAGTAAGAAAGTAAATAACTGTGTTAAGCTCAAGTATGTGTAGCGCTTCCACCAAAGTTGACTCAAGATTACAAGACTTACATATATTATATGAAAAACATTTGTAACAAATGTTACTAGTCTGAAAAATAACTACTATAAATTGGAAAATGGGTATTCCATTACTCACGAAAATTTATGAAACTTCAAGATTGCCTCACACTGGGTACTAAGCAAACATACTTAAGCAAGTATTGGCTTGCATGCACGACTCGTAATCATATTCATACATACAATGCTTACACCCTCACATCTTTCATATCACCCGCCATGGTACTCGAGTGGCAAAAGAAACAATTAAGTTAATACCACAAATTCCAGAAATATGCTATATTACATAGTACCCTCATACACTGCACTACCTTAGGGTTTGAAAGAGTACTAATATGGTCCATACATATCTCCGTACCACTCATTCTCTTATTCGTTAAATCCATAAAATTGTGCGTACTTGTATAATAGGCTTAGGGAAGAGGCTTGTATCATACATTTCTGAGTTTCAGTTTAAAAATCAACAAGGGATCTCATCCTTGTAGTTTTATTAAACATATATAGAAACACGGTTAAATGGCCTAACATCAGAGGGATCCGATAAAACATCGTTGATATCGTCTTACGTCTAAAACACAAATAAATTAGACACACAAGGAGTCAAGCAGAGAGGGAGAGTCCTATGGACCTATGATCCAAGCTCCAAGCACATTGACACATCTATGGTGAGCTCTGACTCTGTAAAATATATCGATACCCAGTGCTAAGTAAAATGCTAACATCTCTATATAATTCATGCTCGTGGTGTATGTTCTCATATCTTCCATGCATCCTAATAAAGAAAACATTGTTAACAAGCCTACAACTGAACACTTGGCAGACAAATCGAGATATAATAATAATTAAATAAAAATAAATAAATATATGAACATAAATAATACTCCAATCAGAAAATAATAATATAATTATACTATATAAATACACGACTAAACATGAGTAAATATCATATATACTTGTGTTAGTAAATATATAAATAAATAAATAAATAACCAAATAATTAATTAAATAAATCATAGATAAATAAATAACTAAATGACTAATATTAATTAAACATGAAGTATAATAATATAAACATCATATATATACGAGCATATGACTAACTATGTATAAATAATAACACAAGTAAGAAAATAATTAATAATCTATCAGTTAATTAAATAAAATAAGATAAACATGAACAAAAATAATATCTATGAATAAATATATTACTAACAATAATTAGTCACATAATCATTCATCATAGTCAATAAATATATAAATAACAAGAAATGAATAATCATGAATAAATAAATAAATATAATAATTAATAAATAAAGAAAAATACCCATAACATCAAAAAATGTTAAACAATGTGAATATGTACCTAAACTAATATAGGGGCACTCAAATTGCCAAAAAAATAGTCGAGAAATGATCGAAAACGGGCTGAACCAAGTTGAACAAAGCTAAACCAGACCAAATTGGGCTGAGTCAACATGGTATGGGTTAAATAAACAGCTGGGTTGGGTTAACTGGGTTGATGGACATAGACATATACACGGGCTGGTGGACTCAGGCATTACCAGGCATATGCAAATGCATGCAAGTGAACGCGACACGGGTCGGACAGAGGTGGCCTTTACCTGTCACTAGAAAATGTTGACAGTGGTGCGGCTAGTGTCGCCGCTAGTGGGGATCGACAACCCATGCGACGAAGAGCATGGTGGTGGTGGTGGTTGGTGGAGTCTGGCCACTAGCTGGCTGGAAAACTGCCGCAAAAAGGGTGGAATTGCCACGGGTGAGGCGGCATCGCCAACGGCAATCAAAGCCATGGTAGTGATCATGGGTGGTGTCAAAATGGAGATCTCAGTAAGGAGAAGCTATCAGGGTGATCGGATTGAGCAGTGGTGGCTCGTTGGCGCTGAAAATGGCCCGAAAGGGTGGCGGCGGCAATGATGAACTGTGATAAAAAACTCGGTCGCCAACGGTGAATGCAGGTGCGTCGATGGTGACAGTGGGTATGGACCCTGGTTGCACAAATCGGCCGATTTAAATCGGATCGGCTAGCGCGCTGATCCGATTTCGGGGCCGAATCGTTGGCCCGAATCGGCTCGAATCGGGCGATTTCGCCCGATTCCTACCGATTTAACTCGGAATCGGAATCGGCCGATTTAAATCGGAATCGGTTTTTTGGTAAATTACTAAAATACCCTAGGTATGATTTTTATTAAATTATTTAAGCATGGGTAAAATGGTAATTTTGATTTTAAAAACCTAAAATCATACCCGTCTCCCCCACGCTTCCGCCGTCGCGCTCGCGCTGCCGCCCTCCGCCTCGCTTCCGCCCGCCGACCTCAGCTCCGCCCGACCTTCCGACCACGCCACCGCCCTCGCAACTCCGCCTCCGACAGGTGGCCGGCCGACAGCACTGTAGAGTGTGCTGTGGAGCGCAAAGGCGAGGAGCTTCGGGTGGAATCGGCGGCCGCACCAAAATTTGGGTAAATTTGGATTTTTTTATTGAAATTGAATGTTGTGATGTGCGAATTGTTATCTATGATGTGCTAATTGATTATTTTGATGTGCAAATTGTGATGTCCAAATTGAAATTTTGTGCGGATTTGGGATTTTTTATTGCTGATTTGGGATTTCGTTAAGTTAATTGTGTGTGCTGCAAATTGTGATGTGCGAATATGTGCTGATGTGCAAATTGTGATGTGCGAATATAGCTTGGAAGTCTTGAAAATTTGCTTGGTAGTGGTCCGATTGATGATGAATTTTTTGGTGTGCTGCTGTTAATATGCTAGGGTTTTTAGGAACTGTAATTGACGGTTTTTGCAGTATCTAATTGATGTGCGAATATGTGCTAGATGAGTGTATTGTGCTAGCTGTTTTTTTTTTACAAGAACGATGTGTATTTGTGATTGCAGTAACGAAAGTTTAACTTTTCTGTTGTCTTTGCCTTGGTGTTCAGTTTGTTGTCTATGTGAATGGGATACCATTTGATTGAGAAAACATGTTCTTTCTTTCAATTTTGTTGTCGGCATTGGTGAATGATGTTAACCTAGTTGAAAAAGGTGGATGCTTGATGAAAATGCTTGACGAAGTCCACATAATTCAGTGAATCAGTATGTGTTGATTGGTTTCACATTTCCGGAGGAGAAGCAGTTAGTCTTCTTCTTCTTTTGTTTTATTGTTGTGTGAGTGTATGAGATTGACTTGTAACAGATGTGGCACCATGCAGAATGCATTTTCAAAAATCAAACCAGCAAAAAAGGTACACGTCCTTTCCTCATTTGACATGAATTTATGAATTGAAAATCTGCTTGGTAGTGGTCGGATTGATGATGACAGTTCGTTGGGTGTGCTATTTGTTTGTGCAGCCGCTAGTAATGGTAGTTTAGGTTTTTTATTGTGTTTTATGCTACCCATAGGAGTTGTAGAATGAACTCATACCTGCCATTGCAGATTCCGGAGTTCTCTTTGGCTGCAGTTTAAGCCCCACCATATAGCTGCCGGGGCTGCTGTTCTTGCTGCCAAGATTCTCAATCTTGATCTTTCTTATTACCCAAGCGTGTGGCAGGAGTTCCAAACCACGCCAACTATAGCATACAGTAGAGGGACTTCATATGAGTGGGAGTTCTATGCCTCCTTTTACGCAGGGGTCTCGTGTTAATGCAGATGATAGTTCTACTATTCCGATTGGTGATAATGATTCGGACTCCGAAGATGATTCAGATGATGAATTAGATGATTTAGTATTAAGCACTACGTAAAATTGTGTTGAACATTCATTTTTTGGACTTGTATTAATGTCTTGTTGTTATTATTTGATAGAACACAGATGATGATATATGAACATTGTGTATATACTTATGACATTGTGGTATTCTGATGATAAATTGTGATGCTCTTTTAGGTATGTAATTATATGAAATTGTGTTCATTACATAAAGAGTATGTTCTTCAGGTTTGCTCTTATTTGAATTACATAAAGAGTATGTTCTTTCAGGTATGTTCTTATTTGTTCTTTCAGGTATGACTCTACCGTTGTATTGTCATAATTACATACCTTTATGATTGTTGTATAAATACTTGAATTTGTGTATTTATGTTGAGAAATTATATAATTATGTATTTCAGATATTTCTGTTATGAGTTGGCAAATTTTTGTATATGACCGATTTGGACCGATTCAGGCCGATTCAACTGAACCGATTCCTGGCCGATTCAGACCGATTCCGATTCCGATTCCGACTCCCTGGAAAACCGATTCCGATTCCGATTCCGATTCATGCAACCATGGTATGGACTGATAGCCGAGCGTGAGGTGGTCACGGCCATACCGATCCGGTGACCCGAGGATGTCGGGGACTTGCCAGTGGCAAGCCAAAGTGGTGGCGGTAATAATGGTAGAAATCTAAAAATCAATGGAAATGTTTGAAATATAAATGGGAGAAAACTAGGGTTGATGTGGACCGCTCAGATCTCGCCACATGGCATGATTTGAACTTACGACAACTAGTGGTCTAGTGGGATCCACCTATAGGTATATGTAATATACATATGGACAGAAAGCTCGGATAGAAACCGTCTGAAGTCAAAACTGATTCGAGTCCTAAAATTGACTATATAGGCATGAATCGAAGCAAAAAGGGTAAATGAGCCTCAAAACCCTAAATGCAATCAAGCTGGGCCGTCGGGGCATAGTCCAATGGTCCGAAATTCATATGCTGCCTGTAAATGAAATACCATAAAAATCTCAAATGAATACTAAACCCTACAACGACCTAGATTTAGGCCTAAAATCCTCGTTAACTCATAAAAATCATATGTATATATCGTGTATACACTGATAACTCATTATATTTAGGATGATAACTGAAACTATCATATGCATGTCAGACATACTCTACTTCCATAACATGCTTATATGGCTATCTGGGCCCCATACTTATATTTTGAAAATTAGTCTAGCTTGAGCTCGCTTGAACCTATTAAGGACTGACTTGAATCAGGTAACCTACAAACAGGTAAAACCCTAACCTAAAGCTAGGGTTTCACAGAAAATGCAAAATTTTTTTTTCACCCTATCAATGGTAGGGAATGGCGTTTACAGCCTTGTACATACGAAAAGTAGAAACTTGGGAAGGAATAAGATGTATTTATATTTTTGTCATCTTTAAATTTTAATTAAGAGTCATTTTAAGATTTTAAAAAATTACTTAAATTATAATTATTTTTTAAAAACATTTATTGTAATCATTTTGATTATTAAGATAAAATAATTAGAAACATTCACTAAAAAAAACTTTTTGCAATTTATGAATAGGTCCTTCAAGAAAACAAATGATTGTGAAAAAAAACTTAAAATTTTATTTAGAAATGCAGTCAATTAAAAGGTCTCACAACCAATAATAGTTAGGAAAACATAAATAAGAGTAATTATTTACTCTTTAAATAACAAAAATATTATCAATATATTTAATAGATGGTAGGTCTTAAAGCTATAATAATTGTAAGGTCTTATAATAGATTACCATATACATATATATATATAGGGCAGCGCTACAGTGTGCTGCCCTATTTTGGCAGCGCATATGCGCTACCCTTTCTGGACCGTTGGATCTAATCCAACGGTCCACAATTAACCCTTACAATCACCCCCTCCCTCCCCCCACTTTCAGCCTCCCGGCCACCCCCGGCCCCCACCCGCCGGCCGCCCCATGCCCCTATCCTGCTGGCCGCCCCTGCCCCACCCTTGCCCCCGCCCCGCCGCTGCCTCTGCCCCGCCCCTGCCCCTGCCCCCACTGGCAGCCCCTGGCCCCGCCCCCGCTGGCAGCCCCCGGCCCCCGCCCGACGGCCAGCCCATGCCCCCGTCTGGCCGGCCGCCCCAACCCTCGCCCTCGCCCTTGCTCTGCAGGCTGCCCATGCCCCTGCCCTGCCGCTCCGCCTACCCCAGCCGGCCTCCCCTGCCCCTGCCCCCGGCCCTGTCGGCCGCCACAGCCTCCGCCGCAGCCCCCGCCCTCACCTCTAGCCATCGCGCCCCCCCCCTCCCGCGGGTGGCCAGCGGCGACATCGCCGGTGGTGGGGTGGCGCGGCGAGAGAGAGAGAGGGGGGACATGGGAGGGTAAAATCGTAATAAAAACTTTACTAGGTCCTTGACTCAAGTTAATATTACGAAATAAATTAAAAAATAATTTTTTTATAATAAATACTTGATTCGATCTCGCACGAGATCGAGTCAATATTACTAAATAAAGAGAAAAAAATTTTATAATAAATACTTGATTCGATCTCGCACGAGATCATGTCAATATTACGAAATAAATTTAAAAAATAAAATAATTTTGTAATAAAAACTTTATTCTGTCCCACACGAGACCGGCGCCGCACATTTCCCACCAGGCCTATCCAGCCCCGAGGCGGTGACATTGTTGGCCAATGGCTGCCGGCCGCAAGGTCGCCGGCAGGGGATGGCATGCCAAAACAAATGAGGAAGAAATAGGAGAGAGTATTTTGGTAATAAAAATTTTACTTAATCTGACTCGAGTTAAAATAATTTATTACGAAATTATTTTATTTTTTAAAATTTATTTAGTAATAAAAATTTATTCAGTAATAAAGTTATTTTGTAATAAAAACTTGACTCGGTCCCACACATGATCGAGTCAGGTTTTTATTACAAAATTATCTTATATTTTTTAAATTAATTTCATATTATTGACTTGATCCCGACTCAAGTTAAGTTTTTATTAGGAAATTATTTTTTAAAAAAATTATTCAATAATATTAATTTGACTCCAGTCGAGATCGGGATCGAGTCAAGTTTTTATTTTATAATATTTTATTTTATAGTTTTGTATTTTTAAAAAAAATTAAAAATTATTGTGAAATAAATTAAAAATATAAAATAATATTTTTTAATTTGACTTCAGTCGAGATCGGGGAGACGACGCGAGGGGGGCAGGGGGAGACGGTGTGGGGCGGGGGAGGGGGGAGGGGGGCGGCGGCGAGAGGGGGTCAGGGGGGAGGTGGTCGGCGAAGCGGCGGCGTCAGCGGGGAGCGAATCAAATTTTTATTTTATATTATTTTATTTTAAAATTTTATTTTAAAATTTTATTTTATAAAATTGACTTCAGTTAGGAGCAAGTTAAGTTTTTATTTATTTTATTTTATTTTTAAAATTTATTTCATAAATTTGACTCGAGTAAGGAGCGAGTTAAATTTTTATTACGAAAATGCCATCGCTCCTTCTTTCCCTGTGTTTTGTCGTGCCACCACCGGCGGTGAAGTAGGTGACACCGGTGTGGAGGTGGCCAATGCAGCAGACGGTGGGGAGGAGCTTGGTCGACGGGCGGGGCGGCGGCGGGAGTGGGGAGAAACGGGCGGCCGGGAAGGGTGGCAAAAACAGGGCAGGGGCGGGCGGGGCTACGGCGGGGGTGGGGCGAAACATGCTGCGGGGGCGGGGAACCGGGCAGGGGGCGGGCGGGGGCGAGGCGGCGGAGGGGCAGGGGAAACAACAGCGGTGGGGGGAGGGCTGCGGGCAGGTGGCGGGCAGGGCGAGGTGGCGGAGGGGCATGGGAAACAGAGCAGGGGGAAGGCTGCGGGCAGGGGAAACAGTGCAGGTGGGGGGAGGGCTACGGGTGGGGGGCGCGGCGGTGGACGGGGCGGCGGTGGCTGGTGGGGTGGCGGCGTGGGGCAGTGGGGGAGGGAAATTGAAGGAAAGAATGGTGGTCGTTGGATTTCGATCCAACGGCCACCATTCTTATCGCTCCCTATGCGCTGCCTTACTTGGCAGCGCATAGTAAAATTCCTGTATATATATATATAGAGGATGAGATTGCTGTAATTGAGCACAGCCATCTTGGCTGTGCTCAATTTTTTTCAGCCGTTGGATTGAATCCAACGGCTGAAAAACACCCAAGCATCATCTTCCCCCTCCCTCCCTCCCTCCCTCCCCTGCAAATATTGGTCCGCCGCGCCCCTCGCCGCCCTCGCCCCGCCTCGCTCCGCCCCGCGCCTCCCGCCACGCCCCCGCGCCCCCCGCCCCGCCCCGCCACCCCGCCCCGCCCCTGCTTTCACCCCCCAGCCGCGCCCCGCCCCGCCCCGCGGCCCTCGCTCCGCCCCGCGCCCCACGTCCCGTTTCCCTCCCCCTCTCCGCCCATTTCGCCCCAACCCCACGCCGGCGTCACCAACAGCACTCCGACGGTGGCGCGAAAAACAGGGGCGGGGGAGGAGGGCGGGGTGGAAGGGGCGATGGCATTTTCGTAATAAACATTTGACTCGCTCCCGAGTCAATATTACGAAATAAATATTAAAAATAATTTTAAAAAATAAAATACTATAAAATAAAAACTTGACTCACTCTGGCTCGAGTCAATACTACAAAATTGATTTTTAAATTTTTTTAAAAAATACAATACCATAAAATAAAAACTTGACTCGGACCCGCGCGGGATCGAGTCAAGTTTTAATTACAAAATAATTTTTTTAAAAATAAAATAATTCGGTAATAAAAACTTAGACTCGCTCATTTCTTGAGTCAAGTTTTTAATACTATGAAAAATTTTTTAAAAAAATATAAGATAATTTTGTAATAAAAAGTTGACTCGATCCCGTGCAGGATCGAGTAAAGTCTTAATTACAAAATAAATTTTAAAAATAATAATAATTCCTTAATAAAAACTTGACCCACTCCCAACAAGAGTCAAGTTTTTATTAAGAAATTATTTTTATATTTTTTAAAATTTATTTCGTAATATTAACTCTAGTCGCAAGCAAGTCAATTTTTTATTACGAAATTATTTTATATATTTTTTAAATTTTATTTTATAATATTGACTCGAGTCTAGATGAGTCAAGTTTTTATTATGAAATAAAATTTTAAAAAATAAACTAATTCTGTCAATTTAAAAAAATAAATTTATTTCGTAATCTTGACTCGAGTCGGTAGCGAGTCAATTTTTTATTACGAAATTATTTTATATATTTTTTAAGATTATGAAATAAATTTATTTTTTAAATTGACAGAATTAGTTTATTTTTAAAATTTTATTTCATAATAAAAACTTGACTCATCCAGACTCGAGTCAATATTATAAAATAAAATTTAAAAAATATATAAAATAATTTCGTAATAAAAAATTGACTTGCTTGCGACTAGAGTTAATATTACGAAATAAATTTTAAAAAATATAAAAATAATTTCTTAATAAAAACTTGACTCTTGTTGGGAGTGGGTCAAGATTTTATTAAGGAATTATTATTATTTTTTAAAATTTATTTTGTAATTAAAACTTTACTCGATCCTGCACGGGATCGAGTCAACTTTTTATTACAAAATTATCTTATATTTTTTAAAAAATTTTTTATAGTATTAAAAACTTGACTCAAGAAATGAGCGAGTCTAAGTTTTTATTACCGAATTATTTTATTTTTAAAAAAATTTATTTTGTAATTAAAACTTGACTCGATCCCGCGCGGGTCCGAGTCAAGTTTTTATTTTATGGTATTATATTTTTTAAAAAAATTTTAAAAATCAATTTTGTAGTATTGACTCGAGCCAGAGTGAGTCAAGTTTTTATTTTATAGTATTTTATTTTTTAAAATTATTTTTAATATTTATTTCGTAATATTGACTCGGGAGCGAGTCAAATGTTTATTACGAAAATGCCATCGACCCTTCCACCCCGCCCTCCTCCCCCGCCCCTGTTTTTTCGCGCCACCGTCGGAGTGCTGTTGGTGACGCCGGCGTGGGGTTGGGGCGAAACGGGCGGAGAGGGGGAGGGAAACGGGACGTGGGGCGCGGGGCGGAGCAAGGGCCGCAGGGGCGAGGCGGGGCGCGGCTGGGGGTGAAAGCAGGGGCGGCGGGGCGGTGGGGCGGGGGCGCGGCGGGGCGCAGGTGCAGGGGCGGGGAGGCGCGGGGCGGAGCGAGGCGGCGGGCGAGGGGCGCGGCGGACCAAAGGGAAGGTGAAAGCAGAGGAAGGGGAGGGGGGGGGCATGATGTTGGTTGGGTTATTTTCAGCCGTTGGATTGCAATCCAACGGCTGAAAAAATTGGAGCACAGCCAACTTGGCTGTGCTCCATTAGAGCGTCACTTTCTCCTATATATATATATATATACACGCATAGTAAAATTCCTGTATATATATATATTAAAGCGTTGAAGTTTTTTTTATAGTCATAGCCATTGTATCTCATATTTCTTACACCGTGGTTGATTATGACCCATAATAATTTTTAAGTGATTTATTATTTACTTAATTTGAAATTATTTTTATTTTTATTATTATTATTATTGATTAAGAAACAGTAGATTATAATTCTACCTAAATTAGAAATTTAAAAAATATTAATAAATTTTATTATTTTTATAAGTATACTTATCAAATTAAAGTTTGTTACTTAATAATGTATATACTTAATTTAGATTTTTATAGATTATATTTATTTATTTATTTTTAAAAACACTTAGAGTATAATCCTATTCGTAAAATTTTATACTTATTAAAATTATTTTCTATGTGACGAGGGGTTCATTTATATACCTTAATGATTAAGGTTATTCACAAGGCAAGTCAAGATTTGCTCGATTAAAGTTTATTTTGTTTATAATTCTTTTTTGTACATTAGCTATTTTGTTATTTTATTGTATATAAATAAATATAATTAGTTATAATTAAATTTATTAATATATATATATATATATATATGTGTATAAAAGATTACCTTAGCCGACGGCAAATAATATTTATGTCTCAAATTTTAATTTTGATGAGTCAGATTTGATAAAAAAAACAAAAAAAAAAACAAAACACCCCTACCATCACCCTCATTTAGTGCGTAATCAATAATAACTTTTATACATGATTTTTAATATATTTTGAGTAGGAAAATAATATTATGTATATTATTATATTATATTATGAGTCAAGTTCGAGTTATAATTGAGTCGAGTCAAATACTTTCTTGCTTAAACTCAACTCATAGGATTCGAGTTCGAGCTTACGTATTTAAATGTCGAGTTTCGAATTTCGAGTCGAGTTAAGTAAAACTTAATATCTAATGCTCACGAGCTTATTTACTCAATTAATAGCCCTATAAATAAGTAGCTAGATTTAAAAGTTATTGATATTTTCATTTGGTGATACCAAAGTTCCTCATATTTTATTCCCATTATTTCAGTATTAAACAAAAAATAATTCTCCCTCCTAGATGCCATCAGATGGCGGGATTTGCAAGTATTTTCCATCGTTTCTATGGGAAAAAAAACCTCATACGAAACCGAAGGAATCAATTTCTTGTTGGAAATACTTTCCCCAAAAAATAGCCGTTAGGCGCTGGTTGCGACCGGCCACCTTTTATACCGAAAACTGCAGCAGTTTTGAATAAGAATTCGACCGTTGGCTTGGCTCCTCACTTGTATAAAACTCCTCCCACATTTTCTCTTCGTTTCCACCAATTTCCATCTTTGTCTTCTTTTTCTTCTTCCTATCTGATCTCGTTTTCATCTTGCACACTTGCACTGTTCGGATGATCTTGAAAGATTTGGCTGGCTAGCAAGGGTGCCATCCATCGTCTCCGCCGTGGGTTGCGTTCGAAGTTACTCTCTTTTTTCTTTCTTTCTTTTTTGGAACGACCAGGATTTTTCAATTATACAGGTGAATAGTTCGATTCATGGCTAACCGTTTCTCATGCTTCAATATGTGGTGATCTCTTTTCTCATACAATGCTCTCGTCTTTGCAGTCATCGGTGAGAAAACGTAGGCTGAGCAAAGATGAATGATTTGATGACGAAGTCGTTTATGAGTTACGTTGATCTGAAAAAGTCGGCCTTGAGAGACCTGGAAGCCGGTCCCGATGAGGTGGAGATGGCGGCGGCGACGGGCAGCCAGGTGGTGGACGAGAACCTTATCCGTTTCTTGGAAGAGGCTGACAAGGTGAGGGAGGAGATGGGTTCCATCCGAGAGGTATTGATGAGGCTCGAGGCTGTCAACGACGAGAGCAAGTCCCTCCACAAGCCGGAGCCACTCAAGGCCCTGCGCGCCAAGATCAACGCCGACATGGCCGTCGTCCTCAAGAAGGCGCGATGGATCCGATCCAAGCTCAAGGAGATGGACAGGGCCAATGCTGAGAACCGCCGCGTCTCCGGGTTCGGCGCCGGCACGCCGATTGACCGCACCCGCACCTCGGTCACCAACGGCCTGCGCAGGAAGTTGACGGAATTGATGAACGACTTCCAATCGCTGCAGGAGAGGACCCAGGCCGAGTACAAGGAAACGGTGGGGCGGCGCTACTTCACCGTCACAGGGGAGGTCCCCGACGAGGCGGTCATCGACCGGATCATCTCCAACGGCGACGGCGAGGAGGTGGTGCAACGGGCCATTCAAGAGCACGGCCGGGGCAAGGTGCTGGCCACCTTGTACGAGATCCAAGACCGCCATGAAGCGGCCAAGGAGATCGAGAGCAGCCTTCTTGAGCTGCACCAGGTTTTCATGGACATGACCGTCTTGGTCGAAGCGCAAGGGGAGCAGCTGGACGACATCGAGCACAACGTGGTGAGCGCCTCTAACTACGTCAAGGACGGGACCAAGAACTTGAAGACGGCCAAGGAGCATCAGAGGAGCAGCCGCAAGTGGCTGTGCATTGGAATCATCCTGCTGCTCATATTTGTGCTGCTTATCATCATCCCCATTACAACCACCCTTCGCAGCTCGTGAGAATTTCGTCTGTAATTTGGCTATTTGCGTTCTGTTTCTTTGATTCGTTCTTCTATCTTTATGTGTATTCCAAGTCTTATTAGACTGGGTTGGACTGGTTGCTCTGTCATGGGTTCTGGAGTTCGGCTCAAACTCTCTTTTTTCATCGTTATTTATCGTCTCTTACTTTTGAGGAAATGGATCAGAGGAAGCAGCAATCGTGTATGATGATGCTGGAGAGTTTCTGGCTAATGTTTTGAAATTTCTGTTACAAAGAGTTTCCATCCATGTGTTGCCCCTGATCTATATGCCTTTTTACTGTTTACTTGGCTGGCTCTCTTAATAAGATCTCAGTTCTTGGGTCCATTTAAATAGAAGGCAGAAGGGCCTCCACGTGGTAGAAAAAAATCCCCACGTACGGATGGTCTATTTTAGAAATAGACATCGATTTTACTGGTAAATTCTACAATAAATAAGGAGAGGAGATGACTAAAATTCTAAAATGAATGAGGAGAAATAAACTCTCTGAGATTGATTTTGATTTTATAAATAAATTCTTAATTGAATAAGGAGAGTAGATGACGAACTAAATCCTAATAGTTAGAAGTATTATTCAATTTTTTAAAACAGTATTATTCTCCGAGAGATTTGGTAGATAAGTGTTTAGTTTTTCAAAAGGTAAAATTCCATTTTCAAGGGTTTAGTTTCTAGATAAGTGTTTTTAATTAACCGATGTCAGCCTCTATGGTACATCTTATTATCAGTGCTAAATCAAACTTCATAAAGTTAAGAGGTGTATAAAATCTTTTACTATTTTCTTAGATATAAATCCAATATCACTTCAGTCGGTTTGCCTTGGTTTATTTTTGATTCAGTCTTAATTTTAAGTTTATTATGTCCATTCTTTTTATTTTAAGTTTTTTTAAAACTAAGGATAGCAATTTGTATAAAATTGAGTTGAACTTCAAAAGGTTACCCCCTCCCAATTTTCAGTTCATGATTTTACATATTTTATAAATATATTAGATATAAAAAAATCTTCGCATTAATTAATACAAAATAAACGGAACTTAGAGATAGAAGAAGGAGAAGAATGAGGAGCTAAGACAGGTTTTTAACATCCAATAAAATGCAATTAGTGCTAATTTTTGAACAAAAACAAGGGGCCGTAGGCTTACACCCTCCCAATTCCATGGCCTTCTTCTCCGGTCGATTCCCAAATCTCCGATCATGACACCCCTCGTGCGCAAGGTGGCGCTTTTTCTCCGGTCCGGCGACCGGAGTATCTGCTCCGGCGCAGGCGCCGGCCGGAGGTTCGCGGCGCTGTGGGGGAACGGCGACCACGGCAGACTGGGCATGGGAGTGCTGGAGTCCCGTTGGAGGCCCTCCGTCTGCCCCTCCTTCTCCGGTGTTTCCGATGACACTCCCCGCGCCATCGCTTGCGGCGGTGCTCATACGCTGTTCCTCACAGGTGCGTTTTGCTTTTGACCCCTTCCTCTTTTTGGCCGGCCACGATGATCGCTCGGTTTTGTTAAAGTTTTGTTTGTTGCGAGTGTAGATTGTTTTTGTGAAACATATTTATGCATTTGTGGAACTATTTTAATGTGAAGTCAATCAACTTGTGATGCAAGCTTCATGCTTTTGACCCCAATCTAGTAATGATTTTTTTCGCGATCTTATTCTGCCTTCAACACTATTGTTTGCTGTGAAAGAAATTTCTGTATTTATGGTACCAAATTAAATGTGAAAGCAATCAACTCTTGTGTGCAAGCTTTATGCTTTTGACCTCTTCCTGGAATAACGTGTAGCTCATCATTCTAATTGCTAGCTACTACATCTGACTTCTGGTGGAAAGAATACCGATGAAATTTTCTTAATATGTGTTGCATCTTTAGTATAGTATTCGCATTCTGATTTAAAATAACTATGCAATAAGCCGCAAGGCTTATGTTAGAGATACATTCTAATTTTACAAATAAATCCTTATTGAATTATACAATAGACTATAATAATGATTATTATGATTTTAATTGAATGAGAAGATCGACTCTGATTTGTTTTAGTTATAGATTCCAATTGAATGAGAAAATATACTCTAAAAATTTGATTTATTTTTTTATTTTATAGTATATTTCATTGGTTGAATTTCTTGCTTTTCATCAGAGCCTAATTTGTAGTTACCTTTTTATTAATAAGAGTAGATTTTTGCATAAAAAATTAGTTAAAGCATGAAACACGTCAGCATTTGATATTCGTTTTTTTCCTAATCATAGTTTGTGCTCAAATATTAGCTTCTCTAAGTAGTATATGATATTTTCTGCACTCGTTTAGCCAAATTTTATATTACAAGTTACAACTGTCATTCACTACTGTGTTTGAACAGATGAAGGCCGTGTCTTTGCGACCGGAATGAATGACTTTGGACAATTAGGCATGCTATCTGGGAAGAACTACTCATTGGTAGGTCTTTTTGGAATTTTTATAATCACCTTGTGTACAGATATGCTACTAGTTTCTCATTTAGGCTGTTGTTCTTGTGGTAACACATTCTGCTGTTTCTATGTCTGATTCATGCACTGCCTTTAAAAAAGATGGTAGATATGTTTAATTTGAATTGACGTGATTAGGTCATTTATTTAGTTTTGCTGATATTCTTTTTGGGTCTATCATTCACTACTACAAAACTAAGCAGACCTCGGAAGGTTTTTATTAAGGAAAACAAAAGAAGAAGAAAAAACGAAGGAACAGAAAATTAAGTTTTGAGACAGAACCTGGAATTGATATCAATCAAAATAAACACTCTGCCAAACTAAAGTAAGTATCACCCCATAACAATCAAACTAACGTCTCCCTGTTCCCTCTTCCATCATTATGATTCGTCATACACCTGTGAGTTTTCCCAGGAACATCCAGTTGCTAACTTGTTAGAGCCATGTTTTACTAAAAGATTAATCTGTCTGATGTGGTGAGGATAATGGGTCTGAGAAGTAAGTTGGCATCTGATCTTGAAGAGGATGATGAACCAGGAAATTTGCTTCATAATCCTAATTCGGAAGTAAGCTGGCAACGGATTTTGAAGAGCAGAATGATACTTGCGTCTTCTTTACAAGTGTTGGCGTGTGTATTTTATGCAATTCCTCCTTATTTTGTTTGTAGGCACACACATATAAAAGCAATGAATAAGACCAACCAATAACATTTTCTTCAATTTCCTATCAACAGAAAAGAAAATTATTCTGTCCGTAACAAATATCAGTTCCTTACAAAGATCAAACTTGTTTTGTCCATCTCGAAAATGTTATTTATTAGTATCTGTCCATCTTGCATGATAAAATTTCAGTCTTTTCGAGCTGGTTTTTAGTATTTAACTTTTACCTAAAACTTTTGTGTTGAAATTATCCAGAATTTTGCAGGAGCCAATTGAAATCTCTAGTATTCCTCAAAAGGTCATCCAAATAGCTGCTGGCTATCGCCATTCAGCTGCTATAACTGGTGAGATCACACTGCTACTTTTTTCCTGTGGTTGACAAATTTCTTATGCCACCAATGTGTTTTCAAATTAATGTGGTACAACCGTCCAAGCATGTTGAGCATGCTCTGTTCCACTATGAATTTAATTGGTCCATTTTTATTAGCTCTCTTTCTTTTATGGAGAGGGTAGCCGAAGCCTATATGTTTTTAGAGGACTACTAATTAAGGCTGTTTTTTAATTTGAAATTCATGAGTCTTTGTGAGCATTTCAACTGAATGATTGGCTGAAATATGAAAATATTTTTCCCAATACTGTGAAAAGTAGTCAATCTACACAATTCTGCTCCTTTACACCAATAAACATGCAAATTAGTAGCATCTGGTTATTTCCTTCTGTAAATCATTTATCTGTCAAAGCAGGCATCTTTTTCATCTTTGTATCACAAACATTACATGGTATGGACACTCATGTTCAATTCTATATAACACATACATTGACATATAGTAGGTCACTCAGTATTAACTGATCTGTGATCTTGAAATGTTGCAAGTGGATGGGGAACTCTACATGTGGGGAAATAACTCAAGTGGGCAGCTTGGACTCGGAAGAAGTAAAATTCCTGTGTTCTTTATCTTCATTTAATCTCTGTTGCAGCATTAGTGATGCAATTAGATCTGTTGCTTTCCTATTAGGAGTCTATTTAAAATTTTGAAATGAATAAAGGACCGAATGCTGGAATTTCACTTTTCAGATATTTTGCAAACAAAACAAAGATATTTCTTTGATTCATCTATAAAACAATATTTACTCATTACTTGTGTGAAGAATTCTTAATGAGCAACATTACTTGTTTGTCAAACTTAAATTGTTATTTTGCAGTAAGATTCATAGCAAGTTTATCATGTAACTTGTATGTTTATAATTTTGTATGGCCCTGGCTTTGTGGCACCTTAGCCTTATTACGATGAGCCTTGTATAAGATGAATGATTGCTTCTTGCCCCAGGAAACAATTTTAACAATACCAACATTTTTTAGCCAGTAAATTTCTCATGCATAAAGTTGACATGGAAAGAGGGTCAGAGTTAAGAAAGGAAATAAAATAGACAAAAAATATTTATTCAGTCTCCAGTCAATTAACTGCATCAATTAATTTTTTTATTCCTTTTGTGAAATTTCAGTTAACACTTCAAATGCAACTAAATTACAAAATTTTGAACATTATCCTTTTCTATAACTATTTGATTCTAGTTTTTTTTTGTCATCCTATATTTATGGAGTACAATTTGGTCAAGATCCTTACATTGAAATTTGATTGTCTAGTTTGAATGATTCTTGAGTATGTAATACGAATTTTCTTCCATGGAAAACCTTTCAGGAGCAGAAAATGCAGTTTTGAGCCCCATGAAAGTGGATTGTTTAAATGGATTATCCATCAAAATGGTGGCTTTAGGTTCAGAGCATTCAATTGCTGTTACTGGTAGAAATCCTATTCTTCCATGTCTGTGACAGAAAATTGCTATACCAACTGATCTGTTTCACAGATGAAGGTGAGACTTTAAGCTGGGGAGCTGGAGGTTCTGGGAGACTTGGTCATGGACATCAAACTAACATGTTTGGATTTGCAAGAAGTTCAAGGTCTTTCTTTATGGATATCTTGGCATATTTATTCATAGGAAAGCCAAATCATGTGTCTTTTTGAAGAATCTTTGTTTTTTAATTTTTTTATTATAAAAAATACACTTTTTGATCTTTTTATCTTTCGCCAAAGGGCTGCTAGAATTGCCAAGGAAGTAGTTATTGTTTTCCAGATGGGATAAGGAAGATACAAATAGTTTATGTACATGGTCTGGATTGGTATGATAGATAGGAATAACGGCTGATTAGGAGTCATTAATCAGTAGCATGTTATCTGACTTTGAGCTGCCTTAAGAGCTTGTAAAGCATAGTTGTATTTCTGTGCAAACTAGAAAGTTGGCTGCTACTGGATCCACATTTGTGGGTGATCTTTAGGTTTATTAAATATGATATATGGAGAAGTTTCTTTCTCTGCTCCGTTTCCAAAGGTGAGCTTGCTAACTTTTTATGTTGTTTTTCATGCAGTGAATACACTCCGAGGCTCATCAAAGAATTTGATGGTGTCAAGGTTAATACTTCTAGTTGCCATCAGTTTTGCAACCCTACTAAAGCTGCTACTTTTTTATATGTTTGATATAATCACCAAATGATTATCAAAAGAAATGTATGACCGTAAAATTGAAGCAATGATAGTGCCTATGAGAAGTCTGGGGGGAAAACATATTTGTGGTTAATTCTTGTTGAAAAAATAATTAGATGATTCTATTTTTTGGGTATAGGTTAAGAAGGCAGCGGCTGGGATGCTGCATTCTGTTTGTGTAAATGGTATCAACCTACCAGAATCATTTTTAATTACAAAACAAACCTGTTCAAGATCTGCGCGCTTCTGTTTTTCTTTTGATTAATTAGATACATCTGTGCAGAACAAGGATCTGTTTTTACTTTTGGTGAGAAAACTATGCTTCAATTGGTAAGTAAAGTTACTTTTATCAGCTAAGTATGCAAAAAATCTAGATTTTGTTGCAGTATTAAATTTTAAATGAAACTTTCAGGGATTTGGAGGCAAAAAAAATGTGACATTGCCTTCTCTTGTTGGTGAACTACCCTCATGTGAAGCGGTTGCTTGTGGTGGCTATCACTCTTGTGTCATAACAAGTATTTAAGTTTTCTTTCCTTCTTCAAAACTGTCTAACACCTTTTATTAACTTGATTCTGATGTGGAACGGGTTTTTTAAGTGCAAAATTAGCTTGAATCTTTTCATGATTTCTACAGGGTTTTAGTTTCTTAAAACAACGGATCACTTGTTTAGACAGCTGTTCCAGGGAATAGACTCTCTGCTTACCCTCCTCTGAATGAAAATAAGCTATTTCGTTATTATCATATTATAAAAAGAACATGCAGCCATTCTTGTGAATTTATTGAAGAACTAAAACTTTAAGCATCTTGGGATTTATAGTTTCACAGTAATTGATGAGTTTTGTGGTTCACAATGGTCAAAGATGCTTGAAACATGCTTTTTTCTTGGAAAGACATTATTTTCTTATTCTATTTGTCTATGTTTAGATGAATCTTAAAGTATTTTTTATGTATCTCTCAGTCATATATTTACCTGGGATTATTATGTGTAAATGGTAAAAGTTCAATTCATGTATTGGTCATGTGCATGCTTCACAATCATATTTTAGAACTACTTCCATTTTCGACTGGTCTTGATAGTGCCGTTTATCGTCTCTCTATAAATTCCATTTGTATTTTGAATTGTGTACATTGTATTTTGCTTGGGTATTGCTTGCAAGAACATGTGGAATGTGCACTTCTGTGCAAAATATTTTTCCATGCATCTATTATTAGCTATTCCAGTTAAGCATTCAAACACTTAAAACTATTTTGTGGGCTTGTTAATGTTTCTATTACACACTTTTGTGTAGGGGATGGAGAGCTATATACATGGGGATCAAATGAGAATGGCTGCCTTGGTCTTGGGTACGGTATTTTTGTAACTACAAACTCACCTCGTGAATGCACTTGAATTTAACAAAACTGTGAACAGACCTTGCATGCTTATACTTTGAAGTGCATACATACACCCAAGTCATAAAGCTTCTGTGGGGATGGCAAGATTTATTGTCCTCACGCCCTCTCCCTTCCCCCAAACACGTGTTTGAGTCCTTTCAATTATGTTTAATCATTGCATTCTGGAAGAAAATTAACATTTGCGGCATCACAGTTATAAGATTTGCAAGATTAACTGCACTGCGACAAATATTTGTACCCCAGTTAGGGGTTAGTGCCATCAGCGGATCAGTATGGATCAAAAAAGATCCTCTAAATAATAGGTCCATAATTTTTTAGTTTAATTGGGTTTGCATGGTCTTGCTCTTGAATATGGAAAGTGCCCCCTTGGGAATCCTGTTTACTTTTTTAAAATTTACAATAAAGATGGTATATTTACGAAGATTGGGATTGACTTTAAATTTGTAGGTTAGGCTTTGAATGATGGGGAATAGCATGTTGGAAAAAGAGAAATTTAGGAAATGTTGAAATCATATGAAGAATAGGAGTGAAACTGCTGAATACAACAAAACCATAATTTTATTTTAATAATCAACCATCGAACTTAATATCTATAACAATGTCTTTTATAGACTCAAGAGGCCAATAACACAATGAAAATACTAATAATATCTAGCAGAACTAGAAGCTCATGTTCAAGTAGAGTACTAATGATAGAAATCTCAAACTACTAAAAAATCCTAAATAAAGCATCTTTCATTGCTGATATACTTCTAATTTATGTAGAACTTGCCCTGCATCAGTGAGGACCCACTAAATGGGGTGTAAATGTGCTGCAACACACCTGTGTAACCATTTTATTGTATGTGTGTATGGTCCTTGGCTCCTAGCGAAGGAAAAAGCAGAAAAATAATATGTATCATGGTGATCCTACCACGTCATATCTTCCAAGTGGGTGTTCATGACTAGGTTAAAAAAGTGAGTTTTCCATTTTGTACCTGTAGCACAGTTCATGGTTCAGATATTTAAGTGGGAAACCTAACCATGCCTTAGACTTTCCTTTAGTACCACAAACTTAAAATATGGTTAAAAAATGTATGTGGATATGTACATGCTATGCACATTCTCTTTTTTTGCTGTTATATTTGGTTCTCTATAACTTTTCTGTCTGAAATTCTTATGTATTCCAATCAGTGACAGAGATGCAGAACAATCTCCTAGGAAGGTTGAAGGCCCATTGCTAGAGCAACCTATCTCTGAGGTTTGTTAGTAGCTTTTTGGCTACTACAATCTGTTTATCAGCTTCTAACTGAACGCCTTTTTACCCTGGTTATCTCTTTTGTAGGTATCTTGTGGCTGGAAGCATACAGCTGCAATATCTGGTAAGAATCGATCCTCATAAGAAAGCTTAGGTTCAAATGATTTCAGTGCCCTTTATTTTATTTGTTAGCATTGATCGGCAGTTTTTGAACAAGATCACTGTTTACACATTTGGTTCTAGATTGAAATCTGGTCTTCTCTACCTTTTGTGGGTGGCCAAGGCACCAATGCAGTGACATTGGCACTTTCATATCCGTTTGATTGCCTTGACAAGATAGAGAACTCTATCTACTGCAGTTCAAATTTCAGTGTTTTAAGAGGACTTACAATCGTGTAACTGGAGAGAAAAATATTTTAATATCAGCACGGGAATCATTCTTGAAATTGATGTTCGGTTTTCTAAGCTATTATAAAAATTGAAGAGAAAATAATGTTCCAATATGAGTTATCTCCTTAGCCTTTTGCTGTCATATATCTTAAACTATGAACTTTTGTAAGGTAAGCTATATGACTGAATGTACAAATTTTGATTATAGGTGGTAAAGTATTCACATGGGGTTGGGGAGGCTCGCATGGAACTTTTTCCCATGATGGTCACTCTTCAGGAGGACAATTGGTCTGCCTGTCTGCCTTGTCTCTTAATCGGCTATTGGCTAAGTTTTCAGTTTTTAATAATCTTAAGCTTGCAATTAGGAGTCATCTTCATGGAGATAATTTTTTGTAAACACTTCTGTGCAGGGACATGGCAATGATGTTGATTATTATGAACCAACGGAGGTGATGCTCGGGAAGAACGGAAGAGTTCTCCATGTATCATGTGGTTTCAATCATACCGGAGCTATACTTGAATACGTTGAAGATTCATAAACCTACCTGAATTATGAAGTACTTGTAGCCTTGGGCTTTTTCTTCTTTAAATTCTTTCACTCCGTATTTACCACAACATGTAGGTTCATATTTAGAGGACAAATAAATTTGGCGCATAAAATACCGAGAACGAGGAACTGTTGCGCAGAAATACAAGAGGGATACATCTGATCAACAAAGATGCCATTGTATTTATTGTATGGAATACAGTTGAGCTATTTATTTCTTCATTTATTTTTTCCTTTTGGCCTGCAAGGACCAGTTATCATCGTTGCATGGCAGTTGATCCGAACCACTCTTAATAAACAAGTTGGTATGTTCTGAGACCATCTTTGGAAGCGAGCTCAAAAGCATTGCAGTTGTGAAAAGATGAATCAATTGTACTAGTAGCTGGGTGTGTTTCAGCGTAGGATTAGGAAAAGAACTTCAATCTGGAGGGCAACTAAGATGCATTTAATCAAGGAGCCCCAAGTATACCTGCTCTCTAATGACAAATTCCTCAAATCTGAATCCGAAAGTCTCTAGGGAGCAAACAATGAATGCCCACTTATCAACTACAGTTCATTGCAGGTGTGCAGCATGCTACTTTTTTCAACTGCTCAAAAGGACAAAATATTCATCAATTCTCTCCATCGGCAACTGTGGGCCAAAGTCTGGACTACCCTCTACCTCTGGCTTGTACAAACAGCCTAGCTATGAAGTTCAGAAAGGCTTTAACGTCGTCGTAGCATCAATCAAAACACTGCTCATGATTGATGACAAGATTATCAGCGAAACAATTCGGCATGGGTGATGCTTTTATTAGTTTACAACCCAATACATGTTAGTGTTAGATTAACAGTTATACGAGTCCGAAGAAGTTTAATATGTGAGATGAGTATTAAAAATTACCATATCATGACATTGGACTACCTTTATGCAAACCTTCACGAATCTGAGTGGACGTCCCCTATGAGACCCTTCATCTCATATAGTTTCCATCACCTTTTGTATCATCTTCTATCTAATTATATAATTAAATATCAGCTTAAAAATATCAATAACCTACTCTGAGGCTTACAGTACAATTGGTGTAGCATTGCGCGCGCACCGCATCGTTGACATGGAAGCATTGCCTTGTCTTGTTCAAAACGTTTACCAATGAGCTATTACCAACTGCAGATGATCCAAAGCCTATTGTCTCCTTACCCTATTTACATATGGCTTACTTCTAATATATAATAAACGTATACAGGCATTCTTGTCGTGACAAAGACGTAGAGGATTTTGATGCGGGGAAAGGAAGAGAAATAATGGATGAGGAAGAGCATCAAAGCAGGGAGTGATTGACGTTTAATAAATGCCTACGTAAAACAAGGCATGTCAGCTGCGTCTGTCGCCATGGAGGGCTATACAACTCGACCGACCAACTCGTGACTTCCATAGCCCTCTTCCCCTACAAAGCCTTACCACACATACATTACACCCACTCCATCACTCCATCTTAGGTAGTCGACAAACATCCACATTACAGTTTCAGTGTTCTTTAAGGAATGTAAAGAAGGAGAAGGAGAGCAGTTAGCATAAATAGATTGATCTACTTTGTGGGTGAAGGCAACAGGAAACATGACAAGAATCGGCAAAGGCTTGCACTGAAATGTAACACAACATGGAGGGCCGTAATTGCTTATAATAAATAATTGGAAGAGATGGGAGGATTGTTGAAACTTGAAAATCTATGGGAGAGAGATTTATGTTTTAAAATCTGTGCTACAAGATAATTGAGAACAGGCGAACAGTGGGACTTGGCCTCTATATTAGAGACACCAGCTGGGATGGCTTACATCATGTCATGTTGAATAAGGCTGGCTTGGACCCCCAAAACAATTATTTGACGAAGATACTTATTAGCTCCTTTTCATGTCTTCCTAATAACTTAGACTTTGTCGAGCAAGGATAGTGTGGAAGGTAGAGGTGCTCTTTGGTTGAGCTGAGTTAGATTTTGATTAGCTCAAGCTTGGTTAGTTTATCCTCGACTTTAAGCATGAAGCTTAATGATTTGCTGGTACTCCAGACAAAGTTGGTAATCGGTACCTTAACAATATTATTTTTACGAATTTTTTTGTTTGTTGGGTGCTTCACCTTTAATTGACACCTTCGTTTCCCAAGAAAATATGAAAAAGGGAGACGAGTGTAATGATGCCATTATCATTGTATACTTGCATTCAGATTGGCAATAAATGGCGGAACAGTCTTGCAGGAAAGGTCTGGATCAATTCTCGATCTGTGACAGGCCAGCCTTCATGGCACCAATATATTGCTCTCGATTCTTCTGCCTCGCTCTCATTTTCCAAAGAACGTCAGATGCTTTCAATGCTCTTGCGTTTCCATATAAGACCCATTTCTCTGAGCTAATTTAAAACCACCCAAGATTTATTTTTTAAAAACAAAAAAGAACAAAACTGATCTTCATGCAGTTGAACATGATCATCATCTGCACTGTGGATGTCCTGGTGAGCTGACATGCTTACCCAGAAGCTTGTTCTGTTTGTGTGTTGATGGGAAAGAACATCATGCATTCACCATTAAAGCTAGCTTCAATGAGATTATTACTACCATGGCATCTGCTTTTACCATGCAGCGATCTTTGAGGCAATAAATGAAATGTCCGTTTGAACTTAAACATGGTTGAATTAGGAGTCCATTCTGGTTGAAATCTATCTATGGCATTTTTGTCCCAAGAACATGCCACTTGTGGCAGTCCTCATGTGAATTTAACCTATCCTAAAATCAAGGAAAATAAAAATATAAGACTTCAATTCGCGATGGTCATGCATGTCCCCTGCTTCCTTGTTCTATGCCTCCTTGTTTCTCAACGTCTTTGACTTACTTTGAACATATAGCTAGCAAGAGAGAAATGCCATTCTAACTGATCTTGAATAAAGTTTCCACTTTGTGCTCAACTAGTTTACTTTGCCAAAGCATATTGCATGATTTATGTTGATCTTCTATGCACTGTGAGATACTGACAATGGGGGAGCTTGTAATTGTATAGCTCAAATGTTAGTTGCTAAAGACTCAATAAACTGAGCAGGGAGACAACACGAGCAGCAGCTCAAGAACTCATCACAGTTAGAAACTGTCACGTGAAGTACGTGTGAACTAAAATCAGACGGTATACATGACTCAAATTTTACAAGGCAACGCCCAAATTCTTAAAGACAATATTGTCAATGAAACTGAGTAAACCTTGTAACAAACTCCAAGGCAGTTCGAGAAAGCAATGCAATTACACAGCTTTGCAAATGTACAATATAAGGTCTCAGTTACATTAACATGGCAGATCACAGATTCATATAACTAAATCAGGGGAAAAGTGGTTCTAACTTCTTGTAGGAAATTAGTAGCAGAAGACAACCGCAGATAGCAGCTCCACCTTCTCTTCCTTTTCGACTTGAGAGTGGGGGGAAAACAGCAAATATAAATAATCCATTAGTGGGGAGCAAATCAAGCGATAACTAATTGCCTTTGCTTTGAAAAAAGAATCAAGCAAAAAGTAATTAAAAGACGGTGAATGTGCAACTCTTATATACCACCTGATCAATAAAATCATGAAATGAACCTTCTTCCATCGGAATGAGCATCTTGATGCGTTAGCTGGAGTTGTTTCCATCCCCAACTCCGACAAGAAAAAGGAGATCATGATACTTGCACTTATACAACAAACACCGACAAAAAGTCAAAAAAAGCAACAAATCTCCCACATATCTAACAAAAATGCAATATCATAATCACATGATGTAAATAATAAGCTCACACCCAATATCCAAACCAAGATAGAAACAAGAAATGGGTTTTCGTTGAGATGACTAATATCATATATTGTTAGAAGAAACTTGCGCTAGCACAGAAAACAGAAAGAAAAGAGTGCACGCCCATCACCCTATCGGAACCGGCACCAGACAGCGCCAAGTAGCATCTTGTACAGATGCATGTGTAGGCCGGAGATGTGTGCTTGTTGAGGGGGATGAAGCCTGGTCCGAGGTCTAGGACACCATCACCACTATCATATTATGGTTTCATGCATGTCCCAGCACCTCGATCCAGACAACAATCCCCACAACCTATCCCAAGAAATAAATCAGTAAGATGCAAAAGGCCCATTTCTACACTGCACTCGGCTAAAATTTCAACTGGAGTAGAAAAAAGCTGATCGAGGGAAGTTACAGAAATGAATTTTGTTGAGGGGAATGAAGCCTGGTCCGAAGCCTTCTCTCTTCCGAGTCTAACCATGACCTTAAAACTTGATCTTGCCATGCACACAATTATGCGTACCCTGCTTATAGACCAGCAGAGATCAAAGCCTCGAGCCAGCCAACATTCCCCACAACCGAAACCATTCTTCTTCATTTCAATCCCAAGTGACCTAATGGAGGACTAGATATCATGAATGAGAGGAGAGGGGGAGCTCTAGCCTCCAATTTATCATTGGAGCTCCAGTGTTGCTGTTGCCCATTTAGGGTTTTCATCACACAGGACCATCATCTATATTCAATTCCCAGCTGGTGATGAGTAATGACACATTCACACCAACCCCACCCTTATTTAAAGAATATAGTTATCTATCTATCAACACACACACACATATATATTATAACATCCTATATATTTAATAAAAAAATGATCCATTACGTTCATATATTTGTTCGTGACCCTTTAGGGTGTTGGGCAATCGATTATAATTGCTTTTGACTTGTATACTTCTAAGACCGGGTATTGCATGGACACTGATCCTCCAAGACTGTTGATGATCATCAATGGTCATGGAGGGCTGGCATCTCCATGTACGTCTGCACCAGTGAATGCAAGTTTTGCTCTACTTCGAATATTGATACATTTACTCCCTTCGTTGGCTAGCAACATCGACACATTACTTTCACAAATAAATTTGACGAAAATGAGTTTACGTCTTTGAAATCGAGACGAGCGGTTGTTGAGAATAGTCTCGCATATATGAATAGATATATGGATTGAAACCTTGATAATTAGTATTAAGCGTTGAACTTCATAAGTGACTAATCAACCATTTTGGATAAGGCTCAAATATTCTCAGTAATAATCTATAACTAAAAAATTAAAAGGGATAGGGGTAAATAAACGCCAATTAATGACAATTTATTAAAAGAGTTGTACATTGATTGCCTTTTCCTTTCCCTTCACCTAATAAATCCATAATAAAAACAGTAAAATAAAACATTGGGATTATTGTGCTAAAAATCATTTGTAGGATCCTACATTGTCTTCGGCTAAACATTATGAACAATCAGATATCATTTAATGAAATATTTGGTGCTTGACATATAATTTTTGTCAAATTGAAAAGCACACAAAATTTAATTTATAAGCCATAATAATATCTTTATCTTTCAACAAACGGTCGTCTACTACCTCATCTTCCTTTCAATTTTCTGAATGCCCGATGCCACAGGCTCCTACTCAACAAGGCCTGCCAAACTGCGTCCATTGTTTGGCGTTTATAAAAATTATTCTTCTTTCACAGTTGACAATCTAGAAAGAAATTCGTTCTCCAAGTGCTCACGTTTGCCTAGAAAAACGTCCACACATTTTGTTGAATTTAGGGAACTAATTTCTTTCAAAACTTTCAATTGTATGTGCATGAGGTAAATTAAGAACGTCACCTATCACCTCCGAGAATTATCATCATTACACGCTACTAGTTAATTAGGAAGGCGATGTAATAATGAAAGAGAAAAAAACATAATATTTTTTTCAACTAAAAAGAATTAAATAGTTCATTATTTTACAATAAAAGATATATAGACATATATAATAAAATAACTCCATTAAATATGTATCTTTATGTATTAAATTTTGATATGCTTCTCAAAAGGATGAGAACTTGAGTAAAAAATATATCTTCTTAAAGTAATTGACTTGCTCTGGCTCTTCACCTGGGTAAGGAATTCATCGACGTATATATGTCTTGCTTATAAAATTATAGAATATATATGACGTCAACATTGGGCCCATGCTTAACTCTCAACATTTATCCTATGAAAAGATATAAGGTTAAGAGTTACCTTCGATTCATGCCCTTGTAGAAAATTAATCGGCTATAAATTGTAGTAGACAATATAATGACATATATTATTATTTTATCTCAACTTAATGAATATATAGTCATTTCATAATAAATATTTTTGAAAATGTTGAAAATACAATGATATTAAAATTCCAGCATCTTTTACAACTCAAGTACCTGACAGCATGCATGCTATAATTAGTACTAAAACGATTAATTAAAGAAAGAAAAAACACTATATATATATATATATATATATATATATATTCCTCACTAAAAAGAGCTTTTTTAAAAAAAGGCGACTAAAAAGAATGAAAGAATGGTTCATTCTCATTCTTTCACAACGCAAAGTACGTGGCATGCATGCCATAAAAAAGTTCACGTACCCGATCCCGTGGCAGCAAGAACGTAACCATGGAATGTAGCCATGAAACGAGTCGAACTCACCACAGAGCAGGCCACAGTGACCAGTAACGAGGCCGCCACGAGAGGTGGTGGAGAAGGACTCATTCCACGCCAGATTCGAGCATCATCATCATCATTACCCAATTATTCGCCTCCCACTTTTCGCCATTGTTCGATTTCTTCATTGAAGAAAAATCGGGCGGGGCCGCCGGGCAAGGGGGATGGAAGACCGGGCGAGTCGGGGTGGGGTCTGTGTCAGGGACTTAACTCGCCCGACGTCGACGAGTCGGCGGCCCTGACATGGGCCCGCCTGGCCGGGTCAGAAGTCAATGCACTGCATCGGTCTGGGTGAAGGGGATGAGATGGACGGTGGAGATCGCATTATGTGAGGACGACGCTGGGCCCACGCCGGGTGCCCGCCGAGGTACAAGGCATGGGCCTTTCATTCTATTTGTCTTCCTAATTATCAGTTTTTTTTTTAAATTTTACGGCAGTTCATAGGATTTTTATTTTATTTTGTTTTTTTATTGTAGCATATGCTACTTGTTTTAAATTAATTTTCATATGTTAACTTAGAACTTAGGAATGGGAGGTGTCCGGAGAGTATGTTAAAAGTAGTTTGAACTTAGTTTTAGCAAGATTTTTGAGAAACAAGAGGCGGATTTCACAAGGTTTAAAATGTGCTTATTCATCAAACAAGATTTGTAAAAGTTGTTTATTATTAAAATCTGAGTATCACAAGCCCTCACCTTTGTAATATGAGAGTGCTTAGTATCACCGTTTGCTGATATAAGAATACATATCAACGGCTTTCAAATTTGGCCGCCTATTTAAATCGTATGTCTGTAATTTTTTTCTTTTACAAAGAAAATTACCCCATCATCTAACCGTTCTCATAATTCAATAGCTAATAATATTCAATGTAGCATAGATAAGAGTATCTGCTACTAACTATTCTCTTGGAATATTAGTGTTTTTTCTGCTGCTCCAAAAATTATAATTTAGTGATACATAGTCTACATTGATATCCAAAACGTAAATATACAATGTACAGGACACGAGGATGTATGAATCTGGCTTCCATTTCTTTGAATTTAGGAAGAGGAAGATTGAGCGCCATTCAGCTTAATAATTTTTCAGAGTAAGATACAAGAAGTGTTCAATAGAAAGCTGGCCTGCAGGTTCTGAGTCATGAAATGGCTACTTCACCGTACAAAAACTCAGATGAATGATCAAACTCTATTATTGCCTACAACACCAGAAAGAATGTGAACTTGCAAAAAGAATAAGGAAGCCAAAAATCTAGCAGCCAGCCAATTATATCTCGACTGATTCAATGTATAATCTTATTGGTCGCGCTGGTTGGCTTGAGAGACAACCACAATTTCATCTGTGGATAAGAGAAGAGCCATTAGACTTGCGGAACAGTAAAGTGTTAAGTAGCCATGAACCTCATTCTAGAACAGCGCACTCCAAACAGCCCCTTCTCCTTCACCACATCTGTTATGAACCTCCTTGATCCTTTCTATAGAATTGCAAATTCCACTGCAACTCCAATCAAATGAAGCTATACACATATTTCCAGCCTGAGCTTTCCACTCACAATCTGAAAGAATAAAAGTGAATCATATACTAAATTTTAAGAGTAAACAATCACCTAAACTCTATGGCCTTATTTCTATTTATTTAAGATGTCTTCTTTAAAATAAAAATAAAAATCTTTACCTGGAGGGGTGCCACAGCACATATTACGCTCATCTATATGCTCTACATCAAGGCCAATAAACCAAGCACCAAGTGACACGTCTTCGTTCGCATATTTATGCAAAATATGTCTGCATCAAATTAGTAAGCAGCTATCAAAATTACAATTTTAAGCTCTTGCCAACAATTTTCAATCAAAATCTTGCATTTCAATTTTCATGGCTGTGTGTGATTTGATAAGTGAAGCAAAAGAGAGAGAAACTATGAAATCATACTGGTTAACAGAAATGTAAGCTGCAAGATCCTTTGAGATGGCGTAAATCTGACCGGTTGCGTGACGAAAGTACTTATTTCCTTCCTCTCCAAATTTCCAGTATTCAGGTTCGTGATACTTCACATTTCTGGAATAGAATGCAGGAAGAGCCAGTATCATCAAAAGTTAACCTAGAGATAAAAATGGAAGAAGGTTACAGATTTCAATTGAGATTACTTTTGTGAAAGAACAGGTCCTGACTTCATACATCCAATGTATATCCTAGGCTTTGATCTGTGGCGAGCAAGCGTCGCAGCTAACATACCTGAAAAGTAAAATGTATTTTCTTGAAAGATGTAAATAAAGCAGCATCAAAAGAGTAGCTTCTTTATTCTATTTTTATCGCAATGATCTTTTGTAGGAGAGGAATGCTACCTAAATTGACATGGACATCATCGTCCACTTTGACATAGTATTCAGCATCCCATTTTGCCACAGCAGCAGAAAAGAAGGTCTTCGTCTTTGCTGACAATTTATGGTAGCCTTCAACATGATCCTAAATAATAGGTCCAAAAACTGTCCATAAATTTCACATTGCACCCAAGCTTTTAGAAGCAAAATTTTTTGCATAATCTATTTTTCACTTACCAATCTGATGAAGTCATGATGCTGAGCCTCTTCTGAATCGATGGCTAGATCTAATATGCTATTAGATGCAGCACTGGTAAAGTCATTCAAAATATTATTGAATTGTTTCATTTATGCACTAGTACTAATAACAAATAAATTGTGTAGAAAAGCACAAACTTAATAACGTCATTCCTTTTCTTCTACCACATATCAAAATTTAGCAAAGCAAAGATCAAATACTGATACTGACGTAATTAACAATCCCCTCCTACCCAGTAAAGCTTCAAATTCAAAGACTAATCTGCATACCTGTGGCCAATCATAAAACGTACTACAATCCCCTTCTCTCTCTCCAACTTCACAAGCCTTTCCCCTAGTAAGAAAGGAACAAAGACCCCCAAGTAAGTCCTATAACAAATTCTGTAAGCTCAGAAAACTTCAAGAACAATAGGAACATTCAGCAAGTAAGGTCCTGCAAAAAATGCCTACTTGATCTTAATCACTACTATTCAGTGGATCAAATCTCCAAAGGAGAGAGGTAACTCTTTAAAGCAGAAACAACACCTCAACTCCTTTGATCGTACAATAAACGTCTTTGATCAAATACATTCAAACCTCCATTCACCTTGAGGCACCCAGGTTGCTCGAACAGAGTCCCTCCTCTTCCGACTGCTAAATGCAGTATTTATGCCAATCACAACAAAAGCCTTTTGCCTCGCACGGCCTTCACGAGAGGATGATATAACAGGGGATTCATCATAGTTACTTAGCTCTTGGCCACTCCTGGTGGAAGACAGTTCCATCCGAATTGTTGAAATAGTCTTATCTAGAGCTCTGATATAAAAAGAATCAATGACCGAGCATACATCACTTATCAAACAACGAATAGTTAAAAATTGAGAGATTTAAACAGCTTGGTCCTTACTCAATCGCTTCACGGGTTTCGTATACTTCCCCCATAATAATGCCTTTAGCTCGTCCAACTTTCTGATCAGAAGAGAATATAAGTAGGAGAAATTAGCATCCCAATGAAAACTATAGAATTACAAAATCAATATGACGAGCGAATAGTTTGATAATTTAACACTGACCCTCTTTGGCGCACAATCATCTGGTACAATGGCCTCTTGCTCCTGCCTACGCTGGGAAAGGATTTGAAGATTTGATTCAGATTGAGGCCACCAACTGCAGATACAGAGAACATACATGTTAAGTTCAAAGCTCCCGGCGCCATCAATTCCGATCAACGCAAATACAATGCACGCCTTTCTGTTTCTGCATCATTTCTTCGTAGCAGCAGAAGATCAGAACAAGAGAAACAATTAAAACTGAATTCATCAGAGAAAGGACTAGAATGACGCATGCGCTGCATTGAGAAATCAAATAGTACCGTAACCTTTTTGAAAGGCTAAAAGACATGATTAGAAAGCACTAACGGAAGCTATAACACTCAATGCTAATGCTCGATTAAGCTAATGTCATGGAAATGGATGACACCCACCAAAAAATAAAGTGGTAGTTCGAGGACAGGAATAAACCTGTTGGTGAAGAGCATGCCCAGAACGAAACTACAGATACAAAATATCAAAATCCACGCACCAGACACCCTGGTCCGTCCCCTCATCTCCCCGGGGTTTTTTCAACCTATTCAACTGTTTTTCTCTTTTTCAAAACCAAATCACCACAATTGTTGCTGCAAGGTCTCTGTGACGTGAATTGCTTTGGAAGAGAAGGCATAGATCGCAGACATATATATATATATATATAGCTATGATAATAATATTGGATGTCTCCCAGTCGGATTTTGTGGTTAGATACGTAGATGACGAAGGTGACACTACGTATCTTTGATGCGTGTCGGAAACCGCCACATAATTAGGATCTTGGTCACCAAAAATTTCGCCACCCCATGAGGGGGAGACATCTTTATACGCTTGGACTCAGAAATGGTGATCCATCCAATCTGAGCTATTATCTATTTAAGTTTCACATTGGATCTTTTGAGACTATGTTACCCCTCAGTTAAATATTTGTTTAAAAAAAGAAAACCAACCCAACATAAAGAAAAAATGGTTGACGACCTCATCGTTGGTGAGCGACAAGGTGAGTGCAGTGGAGGTCCATCGGCAGCAGGGCTCAATTGTTTTTTTGATTTTCTAAAATAGTGGTCGGACTGCTCCACTAGTGGTTTTGGATTGTCGTTAAACCGAGGGATAAAATTGTCCTAAGAGCTCTAATATGAAGTCCAAATAAAAACCTTAGATTTGCCAAATTATTATCTGTAGGTCCTCACTCTTTAGAAAGTTAAGCACTAAAGCCTCAACGCTCGAAAAGAAGATCAAATTGGATGATTTTTCCTATGTTTGTGTGCGATCTTATCCTTATCTCTGTTTAACAAGACTATGCAATCCGCTGCTATAAAAATAAACCATGAAAACCATTGTTCTTCCCCAAGGATGACACCATGTTCGGTTTGCTACAGTTAAGTTAAACCTTAGCAGCTAATAACTAATTGGCAAGTGGCGCTAATACTCCAAATTTTTAGTCCTAGTTTCTTTGATTTTTTTATTCACTCACATTTCACATTAATGACGGCGCCATTACTTGCGCAATTGATAGACAGCAATATATCAGCAATAGTCAATTAAACAACCCCATTGCTGTCACTCCTCTTCACTACACCATCTCTACAGTCTTACACAACTTTGTTCATAGCAATATGAGGCCATAACCATCCATGGCTACCATGAGATCAAATCGCCACCACCCTCCCACTGACTCGTCCAGGAAGCT
Organism: Piper betle; assembly: GCA_033002965.1. NCBI lineage: Eukaryota > Viridiplantae > Streptophyta > Magnoliopsida > Piperales > Piperaceae > Piper > Piper betle. The sequence goes on from JAURVB010004776.1 coordinate 105,075, forward strand.
CTTCAGAAAGAACGAGGCCACGTCCTGGAGATGGCAGAGCTTCTCCTTCAGGGAAGCGGTCATGGAGGAGCCGACCTCCCCCAAAGTGGGCTGCATGGGCAAGATTAGGAAGGAGAAGATGTCAACCTCTGTTGCCAAAGTAAGTAGTACCCATAACAAGTTCTTCAAGCTCAAGAAGATGTTCTCCGGAAAAAGCTTCGGCCATGGAATTACCAAGACCAGCCAAGGAGACAAGATGAGTGGAGTGCTGTTGCCCGTTGACCTTCCTCTGGAGCTGGATCCACCTCTGCCTGTGAATAGGAGAGGGACGTTGAAGGGCGTTGGAGATGCACCTGTGAGCTTGTGGAAGAGGAGATGTTGGATCAAATTGGAGAGGCTTCAACTGCAGAACTTAACACCCAGGTTGAATTGCTCCGGTGGTGTCTCTGCCTAGTGTTTTCGTCTTCTATATTCTACCTGCTATTTTTGTAGATTGTAATTATGAACAGACCAGTTGATTGTGGAGTCAAGAACCAAGCAAAGAAACAACATGGAATTTATATTGCTCGATATGCACTTCAATCGAAAGAATACACATGAAGATGGCGTATTACAAGATAAAACAAAGTTCTTTCATAAATAATGAAAAGGCACTCGAATTCAAAGGGAAAGAATAGTGGTTCCTCATATATGCACTATTAGAATTCAAATAGGCTGTCAATTGCTTCCTAACCACAATTCTTTGCCCAGGGCCTAATTACTCCAAGATTGATGGCCACTATAATTAAGAGTATTTAAATAGCAATGCACATCCATTTCCGAGAATTTCTTTGTAGTTCTTTGCTTTGTGGAGTGCTGTGGCGCCTGACTGGATGTGGTCAACTGAACTAGATACCTGACAACAGACAGCAAGTTCCTTCAAAGCACATAATTGGGTTATGATATAAAAATTATTAACTAGACACCGAATGCACGAATGTGCCATGAAGGCTGGCCAGACTTACACAACTCTTATTAATCTGTTCAAAACAAGAGAATTTTTATACAAGAACAGTGATGTCTGTAGTCTTTTTTTGAAAAAAAATCAGTGATCTGTATAATTCTCTACAAATCTTTGCAGGAGTGAATGAAAGAATGATGTCAATTGGAAGTTAAACTACCACTAGATCAAAAATAGTGTCCCCCTTTCTAATTCAAAAAAATATTTATAATTTGTTTGCAACCTCAATAGAAATGGAAAATTTTTAATAGAACCTGTGATTCTATGTTGTCCAGCATTTCTCCCTGGGCCTCAACCAATACTGCCATGTCCATAAAAATCTGTAAAACCGGTAGGAATTTTATATTTCTACCTGCATAGCAATTTTCTATCAAAAGGCATGTAGGTGTAAGAATTACCTGCTGAAGTTAGAAGTTTCCTTTCCATTTCTTTTATTGCACCATGGCGCTCTTGTATCTCTGCAAGAGTGTCCATTACCTAAAAAAATAGTGATTAGTCATTATCTGCGTATCCAATTAAAGGATCTGGGAAAGAAACAAAACCAAACCCAGATAATAATTGATAAAAACAGTAACATTGTTTAAATGAAAAAGAAAAAGAATTGCCAATTGTCAATTGCCATTTCCACTTTCCTTCTTGACGTTAGCTTGTGTTTAGAGATCATGAGACCATGATCATGTTACGACTTCTGACAAAAATACATCAACATAATAGTTCAATTACAAATCGCACAGTTGCTATATCAAGCTTATTCAGTAAAAATGTTTTGAAATATAAAGCAATCAAAGTTCTGAAACAAAATTCTTCACATAAAACCATTTACATGAAAAGCAAACCCAGAAATGGCATCTTACAAACCTGGCCTCGGCCATGCTACTGAATTGCACATTGGAAAATCTGCTCTCCATCTCCAGTCTCCATCAAGCGATCAATTGTCTGCATACGAAACAAATGTACAACAAATTGTTGCCAGTGCACAATACTGTAAAACTAGTTGAAAAAAATACATGTAGGACAATAAACAACTTAAGGAGAGGCTACAATACCTGCCCATCAGCCTCCTCACCGATCACTGTTTCCATGAAATTCACAACAAAAAACAAATTCACAACAATACATGCTACTGAATTGCACGTTAGAAAATCTGCTCTCCATCTCCAGTCTCCATCAAGCGATCAATTGTCTGCATACGAAACAAATGTACAACAAATTGTTGCCAGGCACAATGCTATAAAACTAGTTGAAAAAAATACACGTAGGACAATAAACAACTTAAGGAAAGGCAACAATACCTGCTCATCAGCCTTCTCACCGGCCACTGTTTACATGAAATTCACAACAAATAACAAATTATTATATTAAAAAACACTTAATGACAAGTTTAACAAAAGCCAGCAGATGGAGAAAGTTGGGAATCATGCAAACCTGTGAATACCCTTCTCTCAATAACTTCACGATACTCATTATGAATGGTTTCTCTCAAAGTTTGAGATATTGAGCAAATTTCAGATCCACGGATACGGAAAAACTATATAGGCATCTCCATTATACCAGGAACAGACCCAGTTAAAAAATCTCTATAACACTTAAATCTATCACAGCATCCCATTTTTCTAACATAAAATTTGAGTAGATAGGTCAAACTGTCCTAATTCTGTTTTATAAGCGGAATTTTCACCTCATGCAATTTTTTTTTAAATATAGCTATTTTAAGTATGGTTTTATAGTTAAAGCTCTAATCCTTCTTTCAACTTCAAAGTTGAAATGACAAAAAAGTACGAGATACATCATAAATTACCTGAAATTCAGACATTCTATCCTAAAACTTCTTTTTTAAAGCACTGCAAAAGAAATAAAGAAAATGAAGATTGCAAGATGTACTAAAGTTTCTAAAATATATAGTAATAAGAACCTCAATACATATTAAGTACAAAAATGACAACTCTGATCATAAAGCCATGCAAAAAAAATGCTCCAGAAATTAGGACCCACCAATAGAAATGCTTAGCAATTAAACATAAAATTAGGAGAATGAAAAGTTATTATATGAAGAGTAGTTTAGTTTTTGTTGCCTGTTGCCCAAAAAAAAGCCATAAAGCACACATAAACGAAAGTTAGTGTTTGACTAATCCAAACCAAACAACCCACTCGTAACTGACCATGCCTTAACTTACCCTAATTTTCAAAAACCTATGGGTCAAATATCCCACAGAAACCTTCATGTTAGCAAAAATAAAAGTTATAAATATTCTCAAGTGCATCATCATCCATCTAACTGTTCACTATGCCGGCAATAAAAGAACAAGATTTAGCAGCTGAAAGTTACTTTGTCATTGAAGTCCTTGACCTATCCACGCCAGTTCCTGGTCCACACCCAAGCTTCTTGTCTCTTTGCTAAGTTCTGCAAAGAAAGGATAAAGAGACTAAGTGTTTGTCTGGGGTGAATATCCCTCCCAACTGAAATCGTAAACAACAATTACATCTTTGTCTAGTGCTTCAAACTTTGTCTTTGCAGTTCGTCCAACTTTTCCCACCTCATCAATATCTTTCTCCACGTGCTGATTTATGGTTGCAACAAATTTCCAACATGAGAGATCACATAAAATAACAGATGATCATAAGAAACCACGAGCAGTTATATATGCATACAAACAGAAGTTTCAAGATCACCTTCTTAAAATGGTTGCTAGATAAATAATCCACATTCAACTTTAACAACTACAAAAAACACAATATAACACAGCAACCGACTTGGAATATCTTCTGCTTCTTCCACCTACTCCCAAATAATTGGGGCCGGGGACGTATTCTATGATGCAACTGACGTGGGATCGTCTGGATTTCTTAACCAATATAAAGAGGTAGTACAACCAGTTTATCAACCAAATAAATTATATTAAAATCAATCATTTACTCACTTAAGAGGATACAAAGTTTAAGATTATAGAAGAACCAATCAATTTTTATTGTCTGCTAAGTTATTCACTAATTTATTACCTGAAAGCCAGAACATTTTTTGCCTCTTTCTTAAGCTTGTTCACCCAAAACAGTTCAAGAAATTGTTTAAAGCAATGAAAGAACCACTCACTAAGGCATGCCTGCACAGTGAATCTGAGTTGCAAAAGTTGTATGATTTCGTAAGACATAGGTTACAACTTACACAAAAATATTTACAGCATCCTCAGATAAAACAATGTTCACCTTTCATTGCAGATGCCTTGCTAACAGCTTTCGATTCCTCAATTGCTTCCTTCACGTAATAGAAAGTGATATCAATCATATTAACAATGTGCTTTTTGTCAAAAAGTAAGAGAAGTTACTGCCCTTCTCCTTGAAGAAGTTTGTGAGTTCATTACAATGATAATATGCAGAGTTACACTATGCAAGCAGATATATACCTGGAGCTTTTTTGACAGCTTGGCAAGCTTATCAACGAGCTTTTCAATCTATCCAACCTAAAAGAAAATGGAGAAATAGCATTAATCACAAGTCAAATTCCATTTTGACTTATGAATGCAGCCATCAAGAAAACCGAACCTACCTATTTAAAAAACCTTCCAAACCTTCATCTGCAGGGTTTGGGGGAAGTTGCCTTCCCATTTCAATATCATTGTCCCTGGAAGGTTGACCTCGAGGGATCTCACGTGATTCCAGCTGAGACGGTTGAAAACGAGCGTGATAAGTATAAGGACCAGTAGAAAGTGACCAAAACCTCATGTACACCAAAGATCAAAATAAATGAGGTCAACAAAAACAAAAAGGAAAATTTTAATATTTACAAATTTTGATTTTTCTAGAAAAAGATCATCAGCATGATAATGATGACAATGACAACGATGATGATGAAATGGGCCAAAAAGGGCAGAACTAAATTTCAATCAGCCAAAATTCTTGCCAATTAAGAATCTTAGTGGAGGGAAAGATTGGGAAAAAAGCTTTTGTAATGAAAATATTACTTATATTAACCACAAATTTTAAATTGAAGTTGTCCACTGCGATGTACAATTTTAGAAAAGCTTTTGAGATGACGTTATTGGCACAACAAGCATAAGTCAAGAACTACGCTGAAGAAATTACAATGGTTTAACCTGGAAATCTTTGCGGTAGAATAATAAATCTGCACATTAATACAATCTTGTTTTAGCTTTTCTCAACAAATTCATAAAACTAATATCCAAGATTGAGAGCTAGTGTGGGACAACTTGAAGACAAATTACGACGGCTACTCCTTGCCTCGAGTGCAAGCACCATGAAATGTCAATTATGCCACGGGAGTTATTCATTCCCAGACTTAAACTAAACAGAAATTTTAAAAATCGATAGAAAATCAAACGCTATTGTCACCAGCCTGCTGGTTAACTATTTAATTTGATTCCCATTTAAGCACTTAAAAAAATCATCATTATATGTCTCTCAAGCGAGAGAATTTCGAACTCCGTGATCTAACTCTCACACTCCCTGTTTTAAATTCTTCAGAATGTCAACCTGAGTAAAAAAACATTAATCAGATCGTAGACACAAAATGCCAGCAATTCCATGAACCGGAAGTGTTACGATCATAACATGTACGACAACTCAACTCCAGAGAATCCTCGCGGCACTCCTAACAGAGAGAAATCCATACATCATGAACCATTTATTTACAAAAAAAAACACCATAATAACACAAACACGTAGCATATCATACAAAAGAGATAGATAAAAAAATCAGTAATAACGTTAGAAGATCGTTCATCTCGGTGGGGCTACGATACCGAGAAATGGGAGAAAAGGAGGATGAGCGGACGAGATCCCGAAGGGACAATGTGCGATGTGTTTGCAGGGCTATGGGTGGGAAGGGTTGGAGGAGTTCGAAGATGGCAGAGATGCTAAGCTGTTGTTTCGCTTTTGCATCCCCACCTGTTTTTCCTCGACTGGAGCTAACCGTGAGCTAACCGGCGTTTTGAGAACCTTTGATCTCCGTGAAATAATAACAGTCACCTTTTACCTTTCATTTTACATGAAATAACTATCGGTCACTTATATTAATATTTTAAAAGTTTTTAATATTTTGAGTGTAACAATGAACTACATATCATTAATACAATTACACATATTAACAAGAAGGAGTTCGAATGATAACTAGATATATTTTGTCTGACCTATTGTCTTCGTGACTTGCGGCGTTTTGATTGTTATAATATGTTTTTCCATTTTTTAATAGCACAGTGGTTTCTCTTGGGCTCGCCACGCTACCAAGTAAAATTATATAATATTTTAAATAATTGTACAAATTTTGAAATACAATTAAGAGGCTAGTCATTAAGACACATGATTCTAATCAAGCAAAAAAATAAGATATAGGAAACAAAAAAATAATTACTAAACTAAGGAGATGAGATAAGAAATAGCAATGGCTAAAAATGTAAAGACTCAATAAAAATAGTTTTAACGAGCCTAATTCCTCTAAAATCTAAACAAAATAACGTGAAAACTCTTGTACAAGGAATAAAAGTGGGGTGTAAAAAGGAAACAAAAAGATTTTAATGTGCCCTTGAAAAATATAAAGACTTACCCCGACAGATTTTAACATGATTATTAAAAATGTAACAACCCGCCCGAGACGTTGGGATGTGTGAAGCATGTTTGTTAGATAAGTTGTGTTTTATTTTTTATAAATGTTTTATATTTACGTGTTGATTTATGATTTATGTCCAAGCCTTACCCATATTTATTATTCGAATTTTATCTGACTAATTGAGCTGGGATTAATTAAGAAGATGCAGGAGGTGGTAATTTTTTGTTTCAAACAAAATAGGTGGTAATAATAGTAGGATTGTACATAAGTAGGAACTAGAAAGGTACATCATTATCATTGCGTGGTATGGATGGGCCATGGGGACAAGAACATCCTCACCAAAATCCATTTTGGAAGGAATGCATTATGCGTACAGCACCCCGCCATTGATTATTAGGTCTTAAACCGCTTGGTTCCAACTCAGATCTTTGCATCCAGCCTAGCACAGTGGGTCCGGGCACGGCTAAGCTTAACTAATGTTGTAATAAGAGTGTATATGAAGCAAACTCGGACCAAATAAGTGGTTGTTATCGATTTTTTTGTGATTAAAGGCCTAATATTTAGTCTAGAATATTTTGATGCTAATTATACATCAATAGACGTGTAGGAGTTATTCATCATTGCATTTTTACTAGTCACATTAGTTTATATTTATTGATTGACGTGTGTGTAAATTGGTGTACCTATAAATCTAAACGAAATTTGGGGGAAATTGTTGCATTTTTACTCTATTTCTTTTTTCCCTAAATTGTAAATAATAATCATTTTTCCTCATTTCATTATTATTTTTTTGTTATGAAAATTTTAACGGTGAATTTCTACTTTATACTACTAGAGTTGAACTAACATATGTTAGTTCCTTAAATATTAAATTAGAGTTCGTTTAGTTGACATCAAAATAATGTAAATAAAAAAATTTTATAAGAAATGAGAATACAATGAGATGAAATAATATGAAAATTTTAAAATTTTCCCTTACATGTTTGGATAGTATAAAAATAAGATAAAAATGAAATATTTATTCTCATATGCATGTGCACGTGCATTTTAGAATTTTCTCTAATTTTCTTTATTTTTTATAGAAAAATATTACTTTATAATTTAATTTGACTAAAATTAAAAATTCTTTTAATTAAATATCAAGACATCAAAACACAAAAAAAGTTTATAACCTTCAAATTTATTTCGTAAACTTTTCCTACTCGGGAAATTCAAATCTTTGGGAGTGATATTTTCTAGGTCCCATTACGTTATATTTTACCTTATGTTATAATTATTCAAGTATATATATATATATATTGAAATATTAGAATAATTTAAGCACGTACTCTAATTTTATCAAGCTATAATCTCATCCGGATCAATTATAATTTACCAAATGTAGGCTAGACAACACTATGGTTAACCCGTATAATAAACATGAACAATCTTGGTAATAAAATAAAGACCATGAATAAGATAAATTCAACTGGCCAACCAAGCTGTTATTTATCTTGAATAAAGAATGAGCCGGATCTAATTAATAAGAAATTATTTGGTCAAGCATTTAACTATGCCATTGAAGAATTGCCGCCACATCAAAATTTGGGGGGAAGAGATTATTTTCTAAGTTATCTAGATCATCTGAATAAAATAAAGAAATGAGTCCGGTATAAAATTGCAAATTAAATGATTTTAGGCTGATATTCTTATTTAATTTTACTCATACCTAATCTAAAAATTTAATAAGTCCAATATTACATTACATAATTTTAATTAAAGAGTTTCTTTTTACGTAATAACTTAATTATCTTCACTTGGGTGGGTTAAATAATAAAATATTGATAATTCTATAAAAGAGTTATTATTCTTTGTATTTTATATTGAGTTGTTGTTATGTTTCGAGTGATTTTTATTTTAATTTTATTAGTTTAAAAGTTTATTAGATATTATTAATAATGCAAAAAATATTGTGATTTTGGTGTGAAAAGTGTTAAATAGTGTTGTTCTAGCAGAGATTAAGGGTTAAAAGACAATTCGGAATTAATTCAGGGCGAAATCAAACCAAAAAGTATGACATGGAAACTGTAGCGAGTGCTCGAGCGCTGAGATCAGAGTGTTCGTGCGCTGGCCTTTCTATTAAGAAAATGGTATGGGTGAGAGTTAAGTGCTCAAGCACCACTAAATCAAAATATGAAAAGCTCTTTTGGAGAAAACATTTTTTTATCCATCTTCTTCGTTGTTTTTTCTCATCTTTTGTGCCATCACTTTGCCGTCTAATTTTTTTCTTTAAAACCCTAATCAAGTTTATAAAGGATCCATCCAAATATTTCAAGTGGGTTCCATCAAGATCTCCATAAATATCAGGAAAAATAATTTTTCTTGCCCCCAGCACTCGAGCGCTTAAAATACGAGTGCTCGAGCACTCAACTCTCAGCGATAATATTTTCTTAATAGAAAGGCCAGTACTCGAGCAATCGTTGTAGTTCCATGTCACACTTTTTGGTCTGATTTTGCCTCGTATTAATTTCAGATCATCTTTTAACTCTCATACTATGTTAGAACAATATTAATTAGTATTTTTTATACTAAAATCACAATAATTTATTGCATTATTAATAATATCTAATAAAATTTTAAACTAATAAAATTGAAATAAAAATCACTCGACATGACAAAAAATTAATATAAAATATAAAAAATAATAACTATTTTATATAGTTATCAAATATATAAAAAAATTAGACGATCAGGCGGGATCTATTAGCCTGACTATTCTCACCACGGGCTTGGCCGCTAGCCTTGCCCCAACTAGGCCAAGAGAAGGGGCGATCGGCTAGGCCAAGTAGCATGGGCGGCCTGGCTGGCCTGCTCATTTTTTTTGAAATATATATTTGTTTAATCCATCCAATAGAGGGCAGTTAGGTCACCGTGAAAAAAGACCTTTAAACATGAAATAGCATAAAAGTTGGCTTGAATTGTGAATAAGGCAATAACGTACCTTCAATCGTAAATTCTTTCTTTTTTATCTGAAGGAAGAAATATTCCTAATATTGGCAGAGAACAAGCAGCACCTCGTCTTCCCCAACTTCTCCCCATCCATCTATTTCTATCGTTATCGTCGGACAAGATCGTGAAGATTCCCGAACTTCCTCTTCGTGCGCCGGTGATGGAGTTGGCGGAGATGTGGGCGATCTTTGGTCCCGGCATCGCCGGAGCCGTCTTTGGTGCCGGCTGGTGGTTTTGGGTCGACGCCGTCGTAATCAGCGCCGTCAAGGTCTCCTTCCTCCACTACCTTCCTGGTTCGTTCCCGTCACCGTATCGACTATACGATTCGGCCATTGCGTTTTATGAGCTGGAATTAGGGTTTTTGTTTTGTTCGCAGGAAAGAAGTCGGGGATGATGTATTGCATGTGTTTTGCTTGTTTTTTTGCAGGAATTTTTGCATCGCTTGCGGCGTTGATGTTCAATTGTGTGAGAAAGGAAGATGTTGATTATTCTCCATACGATGACGGCGAATGGAGGTGAGGGTTTGGTTGTCATAAATTTTTATGATTTTGCGTGTTTTGGTTGCTCAAGTTGATGCTCTGCAACGGTTTTGTTGAAACCGTAAGTTCGGCCACAGCAGGAAGTTCTCTTGCCGACTGCGTTTATTAAACTTAATTTAAACGGTTATTTTGATTAGTCACTATGTCGAAGTATATAGTGTATGATGCTTAATTACTGAATGTTCATTTGCATGACTAGATGACTTTATTACATACTAATGAAAAGTTAAACATGAACATATGCCTGAATAAGTACCGACCATGAGGGCATTGAGGGGAGGGAGTAGGTTGTAAAAAGATCAGCGTGCATTACGTAGGAGTGGGGTTATTATTTTTGGCTTAGTAGTTAGTATGGACCTATTCATGCAATATGCCAATAATATAATCGAAAGGTTGATGGCTGCTGTTGCTTGATCTTGTTTTCTGCTGCTCTCTTGATGGGGCATGGGTATGGAAAAACAAACTTTCATTTGCCAAAAAATCTATGTCTAGGAAAGGAAGCCTGCAATTTGGCGAAGTGTAGTGCTGGGAACAGAGAGGGAAGGTTAGAAACTAGAATCTAATTCGGGTTGGAAATAATGTGCAGAGGGGTGGGACTTTCAATTTTCTACCCAATTCTATTAATACTCTGATGATAAGGAATAACTGAATAAGGTTAGGAAGAGGGAGAAACAAGATCGAATGTATAAAGGCGATAATTGCGATGATTATTATTTTTCATATATAATTAGAAAACTTGCTTACAGGATGAAGTGTTAGCCTCCTTTTTATATTCTAAAATAGATACTTTCCTGCATATGATGGGAAACTTCTGTTTCTTCCACCTTATCCCCAAAGGAGGTCAGAAACATGGATTCTAACCTAGGATTCATGTGGTTACAAATGTCAAAGATTTGATGGCCCGATATTCTTCTTGAAGCCGAAGCTAACCCACCTCCTTTATTTGGGCTTGGGATTGGATTATGATCGGAAACTATTGGCTTCAAATAAAGTTCCTATATCTATAATGAAAGTGCTTGCCTTGAAAAAGAGAGGAGTGGTAAACAAAGTAATGATGATACTGAAACTTAATGAGTGCAGCTGTTGGTTTCCACAGGCAGAGATCGTGGGAATGGGGTTGTGGGTTGAGGTGAGTGGTTTGGTTGAGGCAGCATGAGTCTTGAGGGCACTGAAACTTGGCTGGCACTGATTGTTTGCATTCAACTGAAAGGATGAATAATGTAACAGCATGAGTCTTGAGGCCAATTTTATTGGAGGGTGTCAAACTTGGTTGTATAAGACTGGAGAGCTGTTTGTTATAGGTGGTGATGCCAATCAGAAAATTGGTGGTCAAGGAAACACTATCGCCAAGGTTAAAAGAGTGTAGAGTTGTGATTTGATTCATCAATCTGATTCTAGCAATACTTATATAAGGATAGAAGGCATGATGTAATTGCAAATAAAAAGGCATTTCTTACTAGCTCTATTAGGAGTAAGTTTGTCTGGAAATAAGTGCCCTGGACCTAAGTGAGATAAAACTTTTATTATTGGAAGCCCTGTGACTCCTACAACAGATAAGATGCCGGGTACTGGTATGTTGTTTCAAAATCTCATTAACCAAGTAGTATTCCAATCCTGTAGGCTTGTCCAAACTGGATCCACTTTCTCTGTATTGCATCATCTTTGTTTTAGTTTGTGGTCCAATGACAAATAGATATTCATAATTTTATTATGACCTGGCTTCTGGAAATGCAGGTTAAAGCTCTGGTTGTTTATTGCGTATGTGGTATCTTTTGTATCACTAGCAGCTTCTGTCGGTTTACTGATTCAAGATGCGTTAACCTCAAAAGGGCCTTCAGCATGGACAGGAACAGCTGGTGTGTTGCAGTGTGTTTTTGTGTTAATCAGGTATTTCATCATTATTTATAATCATGCTTCGAGTTCTTTTTGTATTAATAATCATTTTTTTCATGTAAGACAAATTATAATTACCAAGGATATTAGTAGTGTATCCTTATGAAGAATGGTAATTAAAATAGTAATTTAAGATTATATCTGTTACAGCTTATTTCCAATCTCATATTGAGTCTGTTTTCCTAGTATTTTTTGAGTCTTTTGCTTGGTACTTTCCCTTGTTTATAGAACTTGTTGAGTGTATAAATACTTTGTTGTAGACCATGAGGTCAATGGTTGATTAGGAAATGAGTTTTGGTTCTGATGGTGAATCTTCTTTCTTTGCTTACCATGGATTGCGATCTTTCTTCCCTTCTTTTTCAGAGGGGATTCTGACCTTCCCATTTTTATCTTTTTTTTCCAAACTCGCCCTCTATCTCTGTTGTTTTTGAACAGGGTATTTTAAATCACGTCTGTCCGTGGAACTCTTAGTAAGCTTATACAGACTCTATGCGATCTCGTTTACGTTTGCATTTGCCGGATTATGGATGCTATTTTAAAAGTTGGCCTCTAGTTTTTTATTACATTTCAGCCTACTGGCTATCTATTTCTTGTTTACTCATGTAATTTATATGTTTATGCTTGCAGTGGTCTCATGTACTGGACATCTCATTCAGAATAAAATGCTGAATGGTCAAGAATGGTGCCCAGTGGCTTTTTAACCGTCAAAAGATCTTACTGCCTGTAAATAATATTGGTTGCCCATTAATTGTGCCGAGACAAGTTTCCGTTCGGTGAATGTGGGTTCGAAAAGTATAGTATTTTGTCTGAGTTTTGTGTGCCCGAGAATCTGGTTGTAGATATTTGTGCTGGATGATGAAAAGCTCAGTTGGCAGGTGTTACTTTTTTTCCTACCAGGGTTCTCAATATTTGGTAATTTGAAGCCGTATTTAGTCTAAGCATTATGTTTGTTCGGTTAATCTGTTGATTAATGAGCATATTATGGCGCTTGCTAATCTAGATCCTAAATCCTAAATCTAGATTAATGGCCTAAAATTAACTTGGGTTTGAGGTAAGGTAATATAGGAAGGCTGATAATATATTTTTCTAATGATGAAATTCCTAATTCATGATTGTGTAAGGTGAAGTTTTTTTTATTATACCTGATGGAAATAATTAACTTAAATAACCTCTTCTAGAAATCAAATTAAGAAATGTCAGTATGTTTCATGAGATTCATGAAGTTGACGACACATGAGTAAACTAAAATCTGGATATTTGGACACTTAGCCCTAATTGAGAATGGTCCAAGTTGATGCATTCAAATATAATCTGAATTTTAATATTATTTATATGTATTTATTGCTTTCATATGTTTAATCGAAAGGCAAAAATTCCAAATGGGAATCCAAATTCAAACCCAAATCTTTAGGATCTAGTTTGTTTTGGTTCAAAATACTAGTCAGTTTGGTTCAAAATACAATTCAATCTGTTCAACAAACAAAATAAAAGAAAATCATGTGTTCGAGAGGTATATGAATTTATGATTATTTTTATCGTATGTTAAGGCTAGGGTTCGTTTGTGCACGAATTTGCGCAATAAAAGGATGTGATGTGTGTGTGGGGGAGAGTCGAGATTAAACCAATCGAAGGGTCCAAGGCGCCCTTACCAGTTACCACTAAAATCTAGAGTTAAAAATAAACAAAACAAGACAAATTAAATTTTTCGCGTGATTCTTTGTGGTTCGGTCGTATTACATTGTGGTTCATGAATTCACAACACAATCCTTTGTTTGATTATTTTTATAATTTATAATCAAAATGAATTTTAATTTTTTGCTACTTTTGATTTGATATACTAAGTGTGACGGGTTTCAAAGCTTTAAACTGGTCTTCGGATAGTCAGGCGTGGCATGGCTTGGTCAAGGCCGGGTTGAGAAATCGGCCGATTCCGTGCGGAATCGGCCGATTTAAATCGGATCGGCGCGATGCCGATCCGATTTCGGGGCGGAATCGGTCGGCCCCGAATCGGTCACTGAATCGGCCGATTTCGGCCGATTCCGACCGATTTAACTCGGAATCGGAATCGGCCGATTTAAATCGGAATCGGTTTTTTACGAAATTACTAAAATACCCTAGGTATGATTTTAATTAAATTAATTAAGCATGGGTAAAATGGTAATTTGGCTTTTAAAACCCTCCCTGCTTCCGCCGTCGCGCTCGCTCCGCCGCCCTCCGCTCCGCTTCGCGCCCTCCGCTCCGCTTCCGCCGCAGCTCCGCCACGGCCGTCCGACCATGCCGCCGCCCCGTTTCCGCCCCCGCCGTGCGTCCCCGACTCCGGGGTCGCCGCCCTCCGCCTCGCTTCCGCCGCAGCTCCACCACGGCCGTCCGACCATGCCGCCGCCCCGTTTCCGCCTCCGCCGTGCGTCCCCGACTCCGGGCTCGCCGCCGGCGGGGGTAGGGAGGGAAGGGTGGCATTCTCGTAATTAAAGTTGACTCGAGTGTAACTCGAGTCAAAAATAATAATTCATTTATAAATAATTTAAAAAATCTTAAAAATATTTAAAAATATCATAAATTATAATACACAGAATAATATCAAAATAACATCAATACCTAATTTTAATATATTTATATTATGAATTATCAAATTATTATATATAACCGATTAAATTAATTTGGACCGATTCAACTGAACCGATTCCTGGCCGATTCAGACCGATTCCGATTCCGATTCCGATTCACTGGAAAACCGATTCCGATTCCGATTCCGATTTATGCAACCATGGGTCAAGGTCGTGGGGCAGGCCGACGCGACAGCAATCACACAGTCAGACCGGTCGGGTTACACGGGCACGACGTGACCTATATGCAAGGGTGAAATGAAGTAAGGGTGGGACTCCGGCGATGGAGGTCTCTGCCCAAAACTTTTAAACTCGAAATGGTCTAGCGGTCCAAGATGGCGGCGAAACGGATATAATGCTAGATTTTGGATATATATATATATATATATATATATATATATATATATAATATATATATATATATATATATACCATGCGTTCTGCATTAAAATAGAGTGCATAGGCAGTTTATTTGATTTGAACCGTTGGATCAAAATCCAATGGTCCAAATCTTTCCTTCATTTTTCCCCCTCCCCCCTTTTCTCCTGCACAGGCACGTTACCCCCCCCCCTTACCGGATTCTGCCGCCCCTGCCCCTCGGCCCGGCCCCTGCCGCCGGCCACGATCCCCCACCGCCCCATCGAGCAGCCGCGGCGCCCCCCTCCCATCCCCTGGCCGCCAGCTTCCGCCCTCGGCCTCGCCCGCAACCGCGTTTCCCCTTCACCCCCCTACCCGTGCTAGCAGCGGCCCACCTGCCCCTGCCCGGCGCCGCGGCCTCCCTCCGCCCCTGCCCGAAGCCGCAATCCCCCTCCGCCCCAGCCCGCAGCCGCGTCCCCCCCTCGCCCCTGCCCGAAGCGGCTGTCCCCCGCCTGCAGCGGCGGCCCCCCTCGCGCCGCAGCCCAACCCCCTACTGCCCCCCCCCCCGCGGAGCGGCCGGCGGTGAGGTGGCGCGACAAACAGAGGGGGGAGGAAGAACAGGGGAGGGTAGTTTCGTAATAAAAACTTATACTCGATCCCGACTCGAGTTAAATTTTTATTACGAAATAAATATTAAAAAAATAAAATAATTTCGTAATAAAAATATGACCCAGTCCCAACTCGTGCTAATATTATGAAATAATTTTTTAAAAATAAATTTTTTTCATAATAAAAACTTGACTCGATCCCGCGCAAGGATGTCAGTGATGGTAATTTTATAATAAAAACTTAACTTGTTCCCGGCTTGAGTTAATATTAAGAAATTAATTTTAAAAAATAAAATAAAATAATTTTGTAATAAAAACTTAACTCGCTCCCTACTCGAGTCAATATTATGAAATAAAGTTTTAAAAAATATAAAAATAATTTCGTAATAAAAACTTGACTCGCTTCTGACCCGATTCAATATTACAAAATAAATTTTAAAAAATAAAATAATTTTGTAATAAAAACTTGACTCTATATATTACAGGCCCTTGCAGGCTCTGCCCGCCCGGCCCACCCCGACCCCCTTCCCCCGACGCCGCTCCCCAGCGCACGCGTCCCCCCCCACCCCCACCGTTGCCCCGACGGCGCGTTTTTGCCTTCTCCCGGTTGCCCCGCCCCAGCAGTGCGCCCCCGCGAACTTCCGACAACTCTCCACAAAACAAAGCAGGGAGGCATGGCGAACAGGGTAAGGGAAAGAGGAGGGGGGCAGAGGGGTGATGGCAATTTGGTAATAAAAACTTGACTCGCTCCAGATCAAAACTTGGCTCGGTCCCTCGCGAGATCAAAACTTGACTGCGGGTCAGGACTCAATCCCGACTTAAGTTAATATTACAAAAAAATTAAATAAAATAATTTCGTAATAAAATCTTTATTCGATCCCGACTCGAGTTAAAATAATTTATTACAGAATTATTTTATTTTTGTTAAAATTTATTTTGTAATAAAATTTTATTCGGTAATAAAGTTATTTTGTAATAAAAACTTGACTCGGTCCCGCACATAATCGAGTAAGGTTTTTATTACAAAATTATTTTATATTTTTTAAATTTATTTCATATTATTGACTCGATCCCGACTCGAGTCAAGTTTTTATGACATTATTTTATTTTTTAAAATTTATTTTGTAATATTAACTCGAGTTCGATTGAGTAAAATTTTTATTACCAAAATATTCTCCTCTGTTTCTTCCTCATTTGTTTAGGCGTGCCACCCCCTACCAGCGACCTTGTCGCCAGCAGCGTGTTAGCCAACAATATCGCCGCCTCAGGGCTGGATGGGCCTGCTCGGAAATGTGCGGCACCGGTCTCGTGTAGGACCGAATAAAGTTTTTATTACAAAATTATTTTATTTTTTAAAATTTATTTCGTAATATTGACTCGATCTCGTGCGAAATCAAATCAAGTATTTATTAAAAAAATTATTTTTTAAATTTATTTCGTAATATTAACTTGAGTCAAGGACCGAGTAAAGTTTTTATTACATTTTTACCCTCCCCTGTTCCCCCCGCTCTCTCTCCCTGCGCCACCCCACCGCCGGCCACCTGCGGGGCGGGGCGGGCGTGGGGCTGCGGCGGCCGACGGGGGCAAAGGCAGCGGCCAGCGGGCGGGGGTCGGGGGTTGGGGGCGGGGCAGGGGCAGGGGAGGCCGGTTGGGGTAGGCGCAGCGGCGGGGTGGGGGCAGGGGCGGCCTGCAGGGTGGGGGCGGGGGCAGGGCAGGGCTGGGCGTGGCGGCCGGGCCGCGGCGGCCGATAGGGGCAAGGCAGCGGCCAGCGGGGGCAGGCGGGGAGGTCGGCTGGGGCAGGCGCGTCGACCGGCTGCTTGGCCGGGGCGAGGGCTGGGGCGGGGCTGGGGCTGGGCGGGGTCGGGGGTTGGGGGCGGGCAGGGCTGGGGCAGGGGCAGGGAGGCCGGTTGGGGCAGGCGCAGCGGCGGGTGGGGGCAGGGGCGGCCTGCGGGGTGGGGGCGGGGGCAGGGGCGGGGCAGGGCTGGGCGGGGGCAGGGGGAGGCCGGCCGGGGCATGGCCAGCGACGGGGCAGGGGCAGGGGCGGCCGGCGGGATGAGGGCATGGGGTGGCTGCGAGGGGAGGGGAGAAGGGGGAATGTGAAGGTTGATTGTGGAGCGTTGGATTAGATCCAACGGTCCACAATAGGCAGCGCATTAGCGTTGTCAAAATAGGGCAGCGCACTGTAGCACTGCCCTATATATATATATATATATATATATATATATATATATATATGGGTAAGGCTGCTATGCGCTGCCCGTTTTTGCAGCGCATAGCAGCACATGGTATCCAACGACCCCAAATATTTTCATCCACCAAAATTTTTCATCCATATCCTCCTCCCGGCACCAAACGACATCATCTTGATCTCCTTGGTACGGGTGATGTCCACCTCCTCCTCCAAGAACCTCTCTGGCCGGAACTCCATCGGTGCCTCCCACGCCTCCCCGTCCCGACCAATCTTCGCCACCACGAAGTTCACCGTCGCGTCCTTGGGTATCACGTACCCATCAATCTCCAACTCCTCCTTCACCGCATGCGGCAGCACAAAGTGCACCAGTGGGTGCCGGCGCAGCCTCTCCATCACCACCGCCTTCAAGTAGTTCATCTTCGGCAGATCCTCCTCCCCCACATAATCACCACCGCCTCCTTTCCCTTCCATCACCGACTCAATCTCCTCGGCCAGCTTCCTCTGTATCTCCGGGTGTTTCACTAGATTCGCCATGACCCATTGGAGGGCGGTGGAGGTGGTGTCCGTGCCGGCGTTGATAAACTCGGAGCAGAGCGTCACAATCTCCCCCTCCGTTGGCCGCCGACCGCCTTCCTCCGGCAACTCCAAGTTCAGAAGCGAATCGACGTAGGAAAACACAAAGCTCTGCTCTTCCTCATCCTCCGCTCCTTTCCTCTGTTTTCCCGATCGAGCTCTGATCAGAGGAATCAGAACCTCTTCTCGCCTTCTCAGCATCGCCAACAACTCGTTCCATCTCTTCCGAAACAGGTACTTGGCGGATTTCGGGGAAAAAGTGAAGACATTGAATCGCCCAAAGCTCAATAGCAGTGACCGAAGCGAGGTCTCGACCTTTCTCACCTGTTTCTCCTCCAACCTCTCGCTGAAGCACATGAAGAGGAGCAAGCAGAACATGGCGTACTGAAAGATCTAGACGACCCGAACGCGGCCAGAGGCGGCTGAGTCAGCCGCAAGCCTGGCGAGGAGGACGTCTAGGATGCACGCGCGGGCCTTGGCGTAGGACCGAACGCGGGCTGGGTGGAGGATCTACGTCGTGAGGTTGCGACGGAGGAGGCGCCAGAGTAGGCCGTGACCGGCGGACCTGATGCTGTGCTGCACGGGCAACGGGGTTGCCGGCGGGGCAGGTGGCGGCGGCAGTGCCAGCGGCGACTAGGAGGCGGTGAGTGACGGCAGAGGCGGCTTAGGAAGGGTTCGAGGGACTTACTGAGCTACAGGGAGGCCGCAGGGGCCTTGGTGGCGGTGGCGCAGAAGGAGAAGATGTAGTAGAGGGTGGGAGCGAGGAGGATGGTGAGGAGGATTTTGATCCGTGAAAATTTTTTTGGGCCGTTGGATTTTAATCCAACGACCCAAATACAATGCGCTGCAATAAAGTCGCAGCGCATAGTAGCCTTTTTTTATATATATGTTTGTATATATAATTATATCATATATTATTATTAAGGTTTGGCCTAAATTAAATTAATTTATTAAAATTAAAATTAATAAATTATTAATATTTAAGATAAGTATGAATAAATATGTGTATATACTATTTTCATAATTTTTAATTTATGATAGGTAAAATTAAAATTATAAAAAATAAGGATAAATACGGTTATAGTCTTCGCTCGATCACCCGTGCTCGATCACGTTCCAACACCGATACAACACCCACGTCTGTCAGCACACCTTGCCGGATAGGCTGTTTCAAAAGTCAAATAGCACCACACAGCACTGCCCGATCGCCCAACCAGCAATACTCGTATTGGGTTCGTGCCGTCTGCCCTTGCTCGTCTTAGCACCAGTTACCGCAACTGGCTACCTTGTAAACTTCGATCGTGACCTAAAGACATAAGTTCCTTGTCTAAATGCCAACCAACAAGCAAAACACAGATTACGGGAAAACACTTTCCAACCTTATATCATTAAACCGATCATAAGGATTAGAAGCACTCAAACTCTCTTCTCAAGCACGTGCTCGGCTTGTGGACAGCCCCCACAGCCTCACCCCAATGTATCCCAAATAAAATGGCGCACACGGGATTGCTATAACCCAAGTAATCCTCCTTGATTGCCAACACCAGCAACCCCACAACGTGTACCTGGATTCCAGCAAATGGACGAAACCAGCAATGATCCACTAGCATCGCACCGCACCAGCAATGCCGCTCGTGCATGCCCATGCATGCTCGCGCACACCAGCGCCCGCTTGTACGCACGCCTATGTGCATACCTGCGCACACGCCTGCACACGCTCTCTTGTGCGAACGTCTGCACATCATCGTGTGCCCGTGCACTTGCTCGTGCGCACACTTGCACACACGACCACGCGCTCACCCGCGCACACGCACCTGTGCTCAGTACTCTGCCATAACGCAGTACCGCTATTTTGCTCGGCACTGGCGGCTGCTCGGCATGTTGTGCTGCACACTCGGCTCGCTAGCCTGATCGGTTCTGTTCGGTCCACGGTTGCACCACAACCTCAATCTGCCAACCCAAACACCGATCACAACAACCTGAAGTTTCTTGATTAGGACCCGGCCACATGCTCGATACACCAAATAACGACCCATGTGCCGCCACTACTGCTGTAACTCGACACCATGCTCCATAGCAATGCTTGGTCACTCGGCAGCCTCGTGCACCTCGGTTTATAACCTGTAATTATACATGGGTTAGCCTTGGTATGCTGTTTCCACCACTCGGATAGCCACTGCTACCCCCTCATGGACGCGGGAAACCTAGGGACAACACCCAAACCCTAGTTCTCGGTGACACCCATGAATCACGGCTGTAACATCCTCCCCCACCAATGAGAGCCAATGTCCTCATCGGAAGGAAGGTTTGCCCCCTTCAGTAACAAGTCGAATACCTTCTCCCACAGCACCATCCCTGCTCTATGTACCATAGACATGCCGCACCATGGTCCCAGCTCCACCATTGCATCATCCCCGGTCTTGCTAGCCCTAGACCTCGCATGT